>JBBPBX010026699.1:2731-37900 GCA_038048925.1 Garcialebias charrua | reverse complement strand
ATCACCCCCACTCTGGCTTCACTCCACTGGCTGCCTGTTCATTTTAGACTTCATTTTAAGATTCTTTTATTTGTTTTTAAAAGTTTAAACTGTCTTGCCCCATCCTACTTCTCTGAGCTGCTTCACCCATACTCTCCTGCTCGGTGCCTCAGATCAGCTGCTTCTGGAGGTGCCGAGGTCCAAACGGAGGCTCAGAGGGGACAGAGCTTTTTCTGTTGCTGCTCCAAGACTGTGGAACGATCTCCCTCTAGACTGTGGAACGATCTCCCTCTAACCGTCAGACAAGCTCCTTCACTAACCGTGTTTCCATCTATTTTCATTTCGAATTTTGAGCTAATTTTTGAAATCTCGCAAATATGTAAATAAAAATTAATGCGAAGCAGAAGTGTTTCCATCAACTGGCTTGAATCGCATCTACCGGGCCACGCACAGCGTCATTACGTCAGACGTCAGCGTCATTACGTCAGACGTCAGCGTTACGCATGTCTACAGTAAACAGGAAGTAGCGGTTGAAAACAGAACCCGGCCACACATCTCGTCAAAATGGAGAGAATATTTCAGGTACGTGTTGCTATCGGGCAAGTTGTATTTATTCTGTCATGCCAACTAGTTTTAGCGATGTTACATGTTGTCCGGAGCGGAAACAGCTGATCAGTCACATGACGTAAATGTTCGCTACGGCAGAACTGAGTCGGCAAATCTGTTTCCATCTGTCGTTTTGCGCATCAGCTCTGTTTCGAAACCCCCAAAAACCACCTCAAGCGAGCGTATCAACTTTTGAGCGAATTAGAGGAAGTTAACTCGAATTTTGCCGTTTCCATTCAGCTTTTCTGATGCGATGCTTCAAAATGCGCATCTAGAAACCTTGATGGAAACACGGCTACAGTCCAGTTTTAAAACTCTTCTAAAAACACATTTTTACTCACGGGCTTCTAGCTTAGACTGAATTTGTTCTGCACTGTTTTTATTGTTTTTATTGATCTTAATGTTTTAACAACTGCTTTATTTTTATTTGTTTAAATGTTCTTGATTTTATGTACAGCACTTTGTTGCAGATATGGTTGTTTTAAAGGGCTCTTTAAATAAAGTATTATTATTAATAATGTAAAATTATCCTGTGCAGTAAACAGCAGCCCAAACATGAGTCTGTAGTGAGTAGATGGGTATGAAGGGAGTAGAAACAAAACTTGTGTGTACCATGTGTTACTTCATAGCATTCTAATTTAAACCTAAATTGGCAAAATATTACAACGTTGTAGTTGTCTTGTTAATATAATTTAAAATAATCTCCTGTATCATCTTTCAATAACAACAACTAATGACCCCCACCATGAAAGTTCTTTAGAGAACAGGTAAGCTTGTAATAACCTTCAGGAAATACAGGATGCTGGTGGAGATTCTCAGCCATGCAGGTTTGTGTGTGTGTGTGTGTGTGCGTGTGTGTGTGTGCGTGTGCGTGCGTGTGTGTGTGTGTGTGTGTGTTTGACTGTCCAGGAGTGTAACAGCATGCAGGGGGACCCAGACATCTCTTTCTCCAGCCACCTACTGTATTCTGGTAGGACTCCAAGGCAGGCCAGCTGAGAGACTTGTCTCTCTAGCACAGGGGTCACCAACCTTTTTGAAACTGAGAGCAACTTTGTGGATACAGAGTCATACAAAGGGCACCAGTTTGATAAACTCTTCAGAAATAACAAAGCATAAATTGAAAAAAATTATAATAAACATATTTTAAGAACATATTTTTAAGATAGACATTGTAAAATATATCCACCTTATTCCTGAAGGTGTCACTGTAGAAGCGATAATGTGCCGTACTTCCGTTTGACCCCGGAAGTAGAATTTTTGCATTGGCTCCTCGTTGTTTGCTTGCTAATCTGCGCGCATCGTAGAAGTTCTGTTAAAGTTCTGTTTTCTGTTATTTCGAGCTAATATTGTCACGAAGATGTCTTGAGGAGCTCGGGTACCTGTTGCGCTGTTCATGGCTGTATGAATAATCACACGAAGCTGAATTAGTGGCTGCAACTAGTGTGTGTTGAACATGCTCCGAAAACAAAAACCTGCATCCTTCTTTGTGGCTGGGCTACGAGAAACCACCTGAAAAAAGACTCTGTATCCTCCAGATGATCGAGAACACCAGGTATGATTTAAGAGACAGCTTTTAGTGTTATGATTTTATGTAGTCAGTGATTAAATGATACTAATATTTTCGTTCATAACTGGCAAATAAACACACGCACCTATATGTATGCTGTGTGTGCGTTTATTTATACATATCTATCTATATATCTATATATATATATAATATAGGTGTGTGTTTATATATATATATATATATATATATATATATATATATATATATATATATATAGGTGTGTGTGTGTGTGTGTGTTCATAAATGAACCCTAAAGTTTGTATACTGTACTTTTACTTTCAGATGGGCTTGATGAGAGTGTGGAGCTGCTCAACACCACCAGTCACATGCAGCATGACTGTTGGAATGTGGATTGACATAATGTCAGAACAAACCAACGACCTTATTCTATGGTTGCCCCGTGAAACAATTAAAGCAACATGTTTTGCAGAAAGCTAAAAACTTGGACTCCAGAAGTGAATCATACATGCAAATAACACTGTGAAATATTTATTGGCTGTTTCTCCCTCTGGAATAATCATGTTTATTTCAGATGCTTATGGTGGTAAATGCAGTGACAGGTATATAACACAGAACTCTGGGTTTCTGGACTATCTGCGTGCTGGAGATGAGGTGATGGGTGATCGTGGTTTCACAGTGAGGGACCTGCTGCAAGAGCTATGGTGTCAATGTAATCGTTCCAGCATTCACACGCAAAGGATGCCAGCTTATTTCAAGTGAGAAGTGAGAAGACATTAAAGGTGGAGTCTGCAGTTTCTGTAGAACATCAGCACTTAGAAAAAATTTCAACAAGCAAAGCATTCTGATCCCTCCCCCTCAGAGCCATATATGGCACTGCCCCCTTGTGGTCTGTTAAAATTCAAATTCAAGCTCTGTTTTTATTGGCTGATTCGAATTCAAGCTCGGTTTTTATTGGCTGGTTACAAACTTTGTTTTTATTGGCTGGAAAATGGCGGGTCACTTTTTCTTTTTAGAAATGCTTATTTACCACCTGGAGAAGCAAGGGGACAATATTTTTTTTTAGTTTTTTTCAGAGATTACCTCTCTAACATCAATCTAGTGACAGAGTGAAGAAATATGTTAAAAATATATTGTTAGAAAAGTTACATATAGCAGCTTTAAATGTAAACATTTTTCTCAAACATGTACAGTACTGGTGTACTTGCTGTAAACGTAACACAACTCAACATGTTTTTTAAAGGATGCAATGTTAACTATATTACATTAGAAAAGTATTTGCTAAAATGATTCATTTGTTATGTACAATAGTTGACTGTTAACCTTCTTACAAGGTTAGGTTTTTGTGTGCACTATATCAGTTAATTTTGGATTAAACTACTGTTTCTATCTAAATGTCACTTTTGTCATTATCAAGTTTTTAAAGATCGTTTCCTGTCTATTTCATTATTTGTTTTCATTTACTGTATTTTATTAAAAGTTCTCAAGGTGCTTCATTTGTGAATCAGTAAAGTATTTGTCAAAAGAAATGTCAAGCTCCAGGAGCTCAGTTGGTGTCCAGATAAACATCTTGCAGCTCAAAAGTCCAAAGCAACATCATTGTTAGCTGGACCTGGAGATGTGTAGTTTTAATGCTTAGACTGGGCTTTATGTTTGTTTAAATAAAGTGTCCCAGCTCTCTTAACATAACAGGACCAACCTTGTTAATGTGAAGATACTAATAAGCTTCAGAGCTTTTCAGATTGCTCATCGCTTCGCCATCTGAAGCAACTGTCAAAGTAGCTAAGTATGCTAGTAGCTAAACATGCTAGTCTACGTTATTTTCGGCCACTTCAAGTCGTCCTCCCACCCCTCAACAGCTGTAGGTAGCGGTAAAACAATATCTCTACATTTGAGTTGTGATAGTTTATGTTCCCACATATTTTATGACCTAAAACCTCTGACGAAAACCGGTTAGCGCGTTGCTAGCGTGTAACAAAAGTGCCGGTTCTGACTTTCAGCGGAAGTCGTTCACATAATTCGCGCAAGGCATCATGGGGCGTAGGAATAAGGTGGATATAAATACAAAAAAAGAATAACAACTGAATAAAATGAAATTTTAAATGCAGCTTAGTAGTGAGTTGTGCTATTTTTAGAACACGTCTGAAGGCACCTCAAATGGTCCTTGGGGGAACCCGGGTGCCCGTGGGCACCATGTTGGTGACCCCTGCGCATGTCCCAGGTCTTTCCTGGAGTCTCCTCCCAGTTGGACATGCCCATAAAACCCCAGATAGGAATCCAGGGAGCCTCCTTATCAAATGCCTGAACTACTTCAACAGACTCCTCTAGATGTGGAGGAGCAGTGGTTCTATGCCAAGTCTCTCCCAGATAACTGAATTTCTTGTAATATTTCTATTTCTAATTAATTTCTATTTCTAATGGAGAGTCCAGTTACCCTGTTGAGAAAACTGATTCCTACCACTTGTATGTGTGATCCCATTGTTTCGGTCAAAGTTCATGATCATAAGTAAGATTAGGACAGTGGACTGACCAGTAAACAGAGAGCTTCACCTTGCAGCTCAACCCCCTCTTCAATACAACAGACAGGAACAGAGTCTGCAATACTGCAGAAGTCACAGTGATTCATCTGCCGATCTCCCGTTCCATTTTTCACTCACTTGTGAACAAAACCCTGAGATACTTGAACTCCTCCACTTGAGCTAGAACCTCACTCCCAACCTGGAGAAGGCAATCCACCCTTTAATGACTGAGGACCATGGCCTCAGATATGGAGGTGCTGATCCTTATCCCAACCGCTTCACACTCAGCTGCAAACGGCTCCATTGAGAACTGAAGATCACAGCACGATGACGCCAGGACCACATCATCTGCAAGTAACAGCGATGGAATCCTGAGGCCACTGAACCAGACTCCCTCTGCCCCAATGGCTGCACTGAGAAATTCTGTCCATAAAAGTTATGAACAGAAACTGTCACAACAGGCAGCCCTGGTGGAGTCCAACTCCCACTCTGAAGGGGTCCGACTTACTGCCAGCAATGCGAACCAAGCTCTTGCACCGCTTGTATAAGGACCGAATAGTCTGTAGCTTCAGAAAATATTACGAATAAAATAAAATTAAACTTTTAACATTAAAAGTTACAAATGTGGGGGTACCACGAGCCAAGATGGCAGCTTAAAGTGGATGCTCCGTGTGGCCTGCACCGAAAACTTTGAAAAACTCAGCGTAAACTGGATCCGAACATGTCAAAACAGACCACTGTTAAGGACTGTGATATTTTTACACGAAGCCGCGGACCCCAAAAAGCAGCGAAAGCTAATATTTCGACAACGGATCAAGACAAAGGGGAGGCCGCTAGCACTGATAGCATGTGTGATCTTAGCACGGTGCTAATGGAAATCCGGTCGCTACGCTCAGAGTTCGGTGGATTTGGAAACAAACTGGACAACATTGATAACCGTATGGGTGAAATGACGAAGTCCATCGCCTCGCTGGAGAAAAACATAGCAGAGGTGAAGCAAAACGTTGACACCAATGCTAACAGACTGGAGGAAGCTGAAAAAAGAATCGTGTCGGCGGAGGAGCTTCTAGAAGCTAGCACGGCTAATCTTGCTAAAGCTTTGAAGAAAATATCCTACCTGGAAGCTAAGACGGACGATCTGGAGAATCGAGGCCGAAGGAAGAATCTGCGTCTTTTTGGGCTCCGGGAGGGCGCCGAGGGACAGCGGCCATTGCTGGATTTCATACGGGAGATGCTGCCGCGCTGGCTGGAGACCGAGAGATCCTTCACCATCGAGAGGGCCCATCGTACCCTGGCACCTCCGAAACCGAACCAACACAGAGCCGTTCTCATTCGTTTCCTGAACTTCCAAGATCGGGAGTTTGTTTTCCGCTCGACAAAACAACGTAACATTGAACATGATGGAAATAAACTTTTTTTTAATCAGGATCTTTCAGGGGAAACCATCCGACAACGAGCCGAGTTTGACGACATCAGGAAACTTATGGCTGAAAAAGGAATGTTCAGAGGGTTTCAGTATAATCCATGTAAAATGAGGGTCCTGCACAAGGGGAAGATAAAACTGTTTTCTTCTCCTAAGGAGGCCCGAGACTTCCTCTGCACACACGCTGGACAGGACTGATTACTGGTGAGTGGTTCACTTGTGAACCAAAAATTAACTGCTTATGATTGTTAGCTGCGTTTGTATACCCTAGTTGGAATATTATCTAGTTAATATTTCACATACAGTATACATAAATCATAGGCAGCTACGGAGTGACTCTTTATTTTATTTTTATTTTTCTTGTTAGACAGGATATTTGCATATGTTCGTACAATGCTGTTACAATGTGTACCTGCCGGCTGGATGTGTCACATTAATACGAAATACTTTTGATTAAGCACATCTTGGAAGAGGGAATTTATGGCTATGTATGGGTTTTGCTATATTTGTGTTTTACTACGGTATGGTGTATGGTTCACGGACACCACTACTGCCTTCGAAGTGGGTTTCATAGCTCAGCTACTCCTCTTATTAGTGGATTAGCTAAGACCCCTTTATTATTCTGAGTAGGGGGGGGGGTTGAGTGTAATGTACTATTTTCAGGGTTTTCTGTTTTTATTTAGTCGCTTATTTTATTTTACTCACATTTTTTGTGCACTTTATGTTAACTCAGCTTTATGCATTGTCTTATTAAAAGCAAAGTATGGATAATAGCTCTTATATAAAAGTTACAAGCTGGAATGTGAGGGGACTTAGGAAACGAACTAAACTGAAACAGGTCATGAATAGGATTAAACAGCTTAAATCGAAGATAATTTTTCTTCAAGAAACACATTTAACAAATTGTGAGATAAAAGCTGTAAAGAATAGATGGCCGGGTCAGGTGATACATGCATCATATAACAATTATGCAAGAGGCGTAATTATTTTGATTCACAAAAGTATTCCATTTCATACTTTACAAACAATAAAAGACTCAGCTGGTAGATACATAATTGTTCAGGGTAACATTTCCTCAATTACTTTAAATTTGGTGAGTGTATATGGCCCAAATGAAAATAAACCAAAATTTTTTGAGGATCTGTTTCTTACTATATCTACTCTTCAAGGATTTAACTTGATTGGAGGAGATTTTAATTGCACTTTAAATCCAAATAAAGACCGATCAACTGGTTCAGATGTTTATAAAGCTCAAACTAGAAAGTTAATAAATCAATATATATTGGATATCAATTTGGTGGAAGTGTGGAGAGAACAAAACCCTGATAAAATGGAATACTCTTGTTACTCGGGTATACATAAATCCCGTTCACGTATAGATTACTTTCTTATTTCAAGAGAACTTTTATCAAAGGTCAAACAATGTCAGTATGACAGCATAGTGATCAGTGATCATGCAGCTATCTCATTGTGTATTTATATAGAGAATTTTTTTCATAGCCAACCTCACTGGCGTTTTCAAGCAAGATGGCTACAAGATCAAGACTTTGTTAAACTGATAGGAGAGAAGATAGATACTTATTTTGAATTAAATACGGACCAGACTTGCGCCTCAGTGAGGTGGGAAGGGTTCAAAGCATATATTCGAGGTGAAATTCTTAGTTATACAAGCACAAAAAATAAACAACAAAAGAAACGAATGGAACTCTTGGATAAAAAAATCAAATATCTAGAACTAGAATTAAACACTGATGATGACCAAATAAAGCAGAATGAACTGTTACGTTTGAGAACTGAATATAATACATTATCTTATGAAGCAGCAGCAAAAAGTTTAATGTGGTTAAAACAATCCTATTATGACCAAGGAGAGAAAGCTGGGAAACTACTGGCATGGAGAATTAAGAAAATACAAAGTGAAAGAGCAATCAATAGCATAAAAACCCCCTCTGGTAGGGTAACAGTAGACATGTCTGAAATTAACGATAACTTCAGGCAATACTATGTAAAATTATATAAATCAGAGTGTGCCCATGCCTTGACAGAACAGGATATATTCTTAGACCAACTTCAGTTTCAGACTCTCACAGAAGAGACAAAAAAGGAACTGGATTTAGATTTAACGGTTGAAGAAATCTCACAAGCCATACAAAGTATTAATAGTGGTAAGGCCCCCGGGCCAGATGGCTTCCCCATTGAGTTTTACAAAACTTTCAAAGATAAACTTATAGTTCCACTTTTTAACATGTATGAAGAGGCATTTAGGAATGAAGTTCTCCCACCCACTTTGAGACAAGCAATGATCATACTGATATTAAAACCAAATAAACCCCCTGAAGAGTGTTCTTCATTTAGACCAATTAGCCTGATGGGAGTGGACGCTAAAATATTATGTAAAGCTTTAGCAAAAAGATTATACCCCTATATCTCTCATCTAGTTCATAATGATCAAAACGGATTTGTACCAAAACGTCAAGGGTTTCACAACATAAGAACAGTCCTGAACATAATTCATGAGAAATCTGATATGAAAGATACAGCGTTATTATCACTTGATGCATGTCAGGCCTTTGATAGAATTGAATGGTCATATTTATTTAATGTTCTTCCGAGATATGGATTTGGCTGCAACTTTCTCAAATGGGTGAAGCTTTTGTATACAATTCCCGAAGCCACTGTTTGGACAAACAACTTAGCTTCTAAACCTTTCACATTAGAACGTTCCACTCGCCAGGGTTGCCCGTTATCTCCAATGTTATTTGTTCTAGCTATAGAACCCTTGGCAATGATGTTAAGAACGCGAACTGACCTGTTTGGTATCCGGCTGGGTGACCAAGAGCATAGATTGGCATTGTATGCTGATGATCTGATAGTTTTTTTAACTAGGTTATCCATTAGCATCCCCACTTTAATACAACAAATAGAGTTGTTTGGTCAGTTCTCTGGCTATAAAATAAATGATTCAAAGTCCTCTATTTTATTTTTAAATAAGGATGAAAGATTGAGCCCGGTTATACAAACCCCATTTCTAAATGCAAGGGAAGGATTTGTGTACCTTGGTGTTAGAATCACCCCGGAAATTAAAACCATTGTATCATCAAACTATGACCCTCTGGTCAGTGAAGTAAATGATTCACTAAATAAATGGATGATAATGCCTATATCAATGATTGGCCGAATAAACATGATCAAAATGAGTATATTACCAAAATTTTTGTATCTTTTTCAGACAATTCCTTTGCCCCTTCCAAAACAATTTTTTGACGATTTGAATTCCATTTTTACCAGATTCATTTGGAACAATAAAAAACCTAGATTAAGACTTCGCCTGTTGTACCTGCCATATGAGAGAGGGGGGTTACAACTCCCTAATCTTAAATTGTACTACTGGTCCGCCCAGCTACGCGCAATCATGTTCTATTTTTCAATTGAAACACCTCCAGCATGGATAAAAATTGAACAATTAGCAACAGACCTTAGATTAAACCTGTATTTGTATTCTGCAAACCCAAAGCAACTGATAAAAATGACAAAAAACCCATTTTTAAAGAACTCAATTGATGTTTGGTATAGGACCAATCAATATATTGGAGATACCCCCTCTATTTCTTATTTTTCACCTATCTGGGGGAACAGAAACTTTAAAGCAGGAAGAGCTGATGGAGGTTTCAAAATTTGGGCAAACAAAGGTGTACAGAAATTGGCAGATCTTTATAAGGATGATAAGATTCTTACATTTGAGCAGTTATGTCAAATATATAACATTCCAAAGAAACACTTTTACAAGTATTTACAAATTAAACATTTCATTATGTCAAAACATAAACTAATTGAATCCAGACCACCATTGTCATACCTAGAAAATATTGTACTAGAAAATTTGGAGAGGAGGGGTCATGTTTCTTTATTTTATGCAGCTTTACTAAGACATGATAAGGAATCCACCGTAGATAGGTTGGACGCATGGCGAGCTGATATCCAAGAAGAGATACAGGTGGAGGACTGGGAAACTGCATGCTTAAAAGCCCAAAAGCAATCAATTAACACAAGGATGAAACTCCTCCAATACAAATGGTTGATGAGAACTTATATAACCCCAGTCAAACTGAACCGTTGGACACCTAACATTCCAGATAACTGCTGTAAGTGCTTGGTTGGAAAGGGTACTCTTTTTCACTGTGTATGGGAGTGTCCAAAAATACAGCAATATTGGAACATAATAACGCAAACTTTGTCAAAGATCATTGGAGTGAATGTACCTGCTGAGCCTAGAATGTGTGTTTTAGGTATCTACCCAGAGATCTGTGCTTTTAGCTCCAGACAGTTAAAATTGATTGACTTTGGACTTCTGCAGGCCAGGAGATTAATATCTCTGCACTGGAAAAAAATGGACATACCGACAAACCACATGTGGGTGAAGGAAATGGCATCATGTATGACTCTGGAGCGACTCACTTATATTGTCAGAGGAAAGGGAGCGAAATTTGAGGAAGCATGGTCACCTTTGACCAAGTTTCTGAAACAATACGAAGGACATTAAGAGAAATGTGTAGATTGCTGAGGTTTTGTTTTGTTTGTTTTATTTTTATTTTATTTTTATTTATTTTATTTATTTTATTTTTTTTATTTTTTAATTTATTTTTATTATATTAGCTTACTTTGGGGATTAAGTTACTTAACGTGAATCTTATGTTATACATATTGTTGTCACTTGTTTCACTTCTGTTATAAAAAAATTCAATAAATATAATGTCAAAAAAAAAAACTTAGCCACTTTTACAAATATTGAGCTAAAACGTGCTGTGGTTGCAGCTGAGCGTTATCCCCAATACCTAACCTAACATCTTTGCTTTAAACCTTGACAGAGGAACTAGACTGACTAACAGTTAATGAACTGTTAGTTCCTCTGTCAGCAAAATATCTTATAAACAAATGGACTTATTTTAATAAAACTCCCAGAAAAAACATCTACAATTGACTGACTTTTGCAGTTTTTTCTAACCAAAATGGCCGCCACAACAAAGCAACGTTATCCTAAACAAAAATGTCTATAACTTAGGGAATTTTACAGATTTTGACCTGAACTTTGGTGTGATGGTCACTGACAGTTATGCAAAAACATCCTACAAGATCTTATAGATCAAGTGAGATATTGCAGTGTTGCCTGATACTGTACTGTATTATGCATGGTGTCATTTTTAAGGTTCAGCTAAAATGGTTATAACTCAAATTCAGAATATTTAAGTCTAAAAGTTTGGCAGAAAAGGATGCAGGTAATCTGCATACCATTAAGCTGGAAGCTGTATTATAAGTGCAATAGTTCACATTTTTTTAAATTACACAAGCAAAAAACAAAAAAGTGGTCAGCGTGAAGGAGAACGCTCGACGGAAAGATAATTTGATCTATGATAATTGGATTTTACTGTTAGGAGTTGGTGGAAATCTGGATTGCTGACAAATTATGTGGAGAATGTGCTGAGCTTGGCAGCACTCAGAACTATGTTGAAACTATATGTGTTGCTGTATCAAGCTGAGCACACTGATCCTTTTCAGGACTGTGGAACTTTGTGGCAGTGTCCACAAAACGGTTGGAAGGAATACATCTTGGAGTAGCTGTTAGCTCGACTTGGCGCAAGTAATCAAATTCGACTGTTTGGAGTTGCCATGAGAGAATGTACAAGACTGTTAAGTCAGACGCGGAAATTTACAAGTTCAGCCTTAGCCATATTGATATCTGAATCTGAACCTGGCCTTGGAAGGCGTACTATCTAAAATTTCTCCTTGTATGGAAACAAAGATGCTCTGTCCCCCACCCCACCTCCTCCCTTCCCCAAGGTTGTGGACCTGTGTCAGAGCTCAGCTGAGCTGGCTGATAAACAAACACCTCTTAGCAGGACTATGGCTAGAGGGGGCAGCTCTGGGCTGTGCTGTGCTATGACCTTCACTCAAACTCAATGTCTCCACTGGCCTCCCTCGCCTCCCCTGGCACAGCAACCTAAGATGCCAAGGCGCCAAGGGCTGCGTCGCTCACCTGTTGGCCAGGCTGGGACCCCCACCCCTACCCAATCCACATGCATATATGTTATGTCTATTTATGCTGCTTCACTGTGTTAGATTTTTTTTTTTTTTGATGCTTCACACCCTGTCAAGGACACGATGTGAGAGATCCTTTTTTTATACCTCTCTCCTTATGTTTTCTTCCCCTTTTCTTATCCAAGCAACAGGGGCAGCACATCTTAGAAGCTGCAGCCCCCTGTACACTTTGGTCCATCTAGGACAGCTGTACGGAAAGCAGCCGTGTTGTACTTCACTGTGCAAGGATAATAGAAGCATTCTGATTCAGATTTATTGATTTGATTAGGTTGTGGTGTAACTTTTGTGCAATCTAAGATGGCTCAAATATATTATGATTGTGCTCTGATGACAGTTAGCTTGTTGGACAAGTCTGTGACAGCAAGAACTGAACTTTAAGATATGTACAGGACATCTAATGTGCTGAATGTTTAAAATCCTGTTGTCAGAAGCAAACTGTCTCACATAAAAACACCCAAAGAAATGTATAAATCTGGCTCAGAACATGGGCATACTGGCCTGTTTTTTTATTATTATTATTATTTAATGTTTTACTTTTTGCATATTTTTTCCAACTTTAAAAAGAAGGTATGATGAAATCACCCTTGTAAACTGCAAGCGTCGGTTTATTCAATTCCAACTATTTCCAGCCATGACGCGTGTCATTAAGTCATTCAGACAGTTTACCACTTCCCTCTCAGGTTCTGTCTTTTCCTGTTTCTCTTTCACGCTCCTGTTCCTGTTGGTATTGATTGAGCCCAGATGTAATTATATCTTCTGTGTAATTTCTTTGGCGTCACTGCTGGTTTCCTGACAGCTAATGGAGGCTAAAAGAGAACTCTCCCAGAATGCTTTGCACCTGGTCACAGGCGGTAACGTTTGTCCCGTTAAATGTGCACTTGTGTCGGTATGTTTTTGTGCTGCACTAGTTTCTTTGTCACGAAGCGAACGAGTGATGTCATTCATTTGAAGTCCTTTTGGGACTTGATTGACAGCTCTTTCAGCACAGAAACAGTCAACGAGATTATGTGTTCTGGTTCCACCTTTGACAAGCATAAAAGAAAGAAATGATGCACATTGAGTATTCATGTGCCACTTTGATGAAGCGGTAATGTAAAAAATAAAAAATAAAAATTTAAAGAAATCTTGTTGTGTAGCCCTAGAAAATAGTTCAGGAGACACAGATGGTTCCACATTCAGTTTGCAGGAACAGTCTGTGCAGAAGGGGCTGTAGAGGTTTCAATTCCTTGACTGACAAATGGAACATGAAAGAGCCTTTCAGATAAGGGCTCAAACAGCTCGATAAAACTCTCCTTGCAGGATAGGGTTTGTTCTTACGTCACACAACCAGGCTTGTATTTTAGACCGATTCACAAAGATAAGATAAAAACGAAGAGCTGCTCTGTTTGCAGCCTTCATGATCTCTTGTTCACGTGTTGCTATGCAGCTTTTGCTGCTTCCTGAATTGAACATGTAAAATATTTTAAAGCTCTGCATAGCTGGGAATATGTAGCCTGGTTAAAACCAGACCCTTGTCCTTCACTTCGCTTCAGACAAGGGTCTGGGACTTCTCCATTGAAAAACGATTCTTGCTGGAGGCGTGGCCTCTGCCTGAGGAACAAAACCATTGGATCTTAGAAAAATTTTGAACAGGGAAAGCATTCTGCTCCCTCCCCCTCAGAGCTCTGCCGAACTTGACATCTGCTCCGCCTCCTGCTGAATTTTCTCTTGCTGCCTGCATATTCTGTGTTTATAACGTTTGAAAAAAATTAAATAAAACCATGTAGCGCTGGTCCAGAAGACCAGAAAATATGCAGGGACTCGGGCAGCAACGTAAAACCCTATTTTAATTCTCTCGTGACAACCTCAGTCATTTCCTTATTCTTTGCACTGCAGCGGCGCCGGAGAGAGAGGAGGAGGAGAGCGATCACTTGACTTTTGGCCAAAAAAACAAAAGAAAACTCCAGATAAGGGATTAAGAAGGGGAAATTAATAAATTTGTATCACATATAAAACAGTCCTGCATCGCTTTGCATCGCTTTGAATGAGAACATGCGACTGCTCGCTGGCTGCGCTGGGACAGGTGGGGGCGTGGGTTAGGGGCCAAAAACTCCGCCCCTTCTGTTCTCTGATTGGTCCGGTCAAAAATCTACCGGAGAAATCGTTGTCTATGGCAGAAGTCCCAGACTGTGCAGTGAAGGGAAATGAGAATTGAGCGGAGCTGTGCAGGAAGGCGAGGGCCAGGCTAGGGAACATGCAAAAACAAAAAAAACAAAAAAGTTTTCATTTGTATAGTCTGATCTATTAATTACTGTATAGCTACAGTACAGCACATATTTACCATTGTGCTTCTTGTCGTGTAAATGTAATAAAACGGTTGCCATGACAACCTTTACCTCATCAATCAATCAAAGGTTTTTGTCTACTGTGTAATGCTGTTAAAGGAAAATAATGAACATTAGTGAGAGTTTGTGCTTCTTTTTTTTCCAGATACTCACACCAACTTGTCGTTAAACATCCCCTACCTGCCGCCCGAGGTCTACATGGTGCCTTTCACCATCTCCGACAGCAGCTCTCCACCCAGAAGCACCTTCATAAACCTGCCAGGTAATAAAGACATTTATGCTCACGAGCTGCAAGGGGGTGGGGGGTTTATTGTGTGAAAGTGTTGGAACAATCAATACAGATCAGTGCCTGTGTGCCAGCTCATCCTGGTCCTGCTATTGTTTATTAATGATGTGGCGGAGCTGTACTAATGATTTTTCCAGGCTTGTGATTACACGGCTCTCTTAAGACTGTAATCTGCCCAGCAGAGCCTGCTCACCCTTTTATACAAAAAATGAAAAGACAGATAACCTCTCATATGGAGGTTAGGATGTCGGCTGAGGATTTAAGGTGTATGTGCACAGAGTTTAGTTTCCTGTTTGCTTCCAGCTTACTGTCTGTTTTTACTGTTCTTTCTTACACTCATCAAATGTGCAAGAAAAATAAAATTTGCCTGCTGTGTTTTAATTGGGAGTAATTACGGTGGCCCTAAGGTGTAACTGTAAATGAACAACTTTTGAAGAAAAATAAATTACGTTTGAAAAAAACAAAAAAATCAAACACTACAACATTTGAAAAAACTGAATTGTAAGTGGCTGAAGCGGAAGTGACTGGAATCACATTTGAAAAAACGGAATCACAGAATTCAAGCTCTAACCTTAACCCTAACGCCAAAATTACACCACACGCGTTACGGCTCCGCCCCGCTCCGGTCCGACCTCCGCAGCAAATACGCACCCATTATAATCAATGACAGAATTTACACTGGCTCCGCACGGCGGCGGCGAGCTGCGGAGAGCGGACGGCAGTCCGTCAAAATTAGAAATTTTTCTATTTCTGCCGGACGCCGGAGCTGTGCGGAGGCACCAACAGGAAAAGGAACGAGCACAACTTCCGTATTTACAAAATAAAATCACCACGGGCGGACTAATCCTAGCTCTATACGGATTTATTTGTACAAAAATGCTGTCAAACTATCATTTATGACTACGCCTACAAACGCAATACAAGAAATAAATAAATAAAGTATTTTATTCTGAAAATGTAATACCTCACTTCCTGTTGCTCAAACCATGTCCTGTCGCTCATTTACGAGAGAAGATCAAGGCAGCAGTCTCTACTGTTGTTCTCCTTCTTCCACCGAATGAATTGTTTTGTTCTGACTTCATTATTTATCACTTGATTTATCGCGCGATCCCACAAATCCCGCGCATGCGTCTAGGAGCGGCGCATGCAGGCGGACCTGAGCTGAGCGGAGGAAGTGGAAACTGGAGTTTGAGACGCTCAGCTGCGACCTGCGGAGCGGAGCGGACCGTATGTAGTGTAATTTTGGCGTAACCCTGCCGAGTTTTCTAGCATCATATCTAATTGAAGCTTGAACAAAACATAGCTCTCCATTTCTATTGGCTGAAGGCTAGTCTGCTCCGTTGTGTGTACTGTACAATGCTCTGTTGTTCTGTTTTATGTTGTTATTAAAGATTTTTTAAAAACCACTTCCGGTTTGGCTTAATGTAATTCCCTTTTTATTCCCCAAATGTAATTCTGTTTTTTAAAATGTGATTCCGTTCTTTTCAAATGTGATTCCTTTTTACAAATGCGGTTCCTGTTTTCAAAGGTGATTCTGATTATTCAAATGTGATTCTTTTTTCAAATGTGATTCAGTTTTTTCAAATGTGATTTATTTTTTTGTCAAATGTGATTCATTTTTTTAATGTAATTCCGTTTATTCAAATGGGATTCAGTTTTTTCAAATGTATTTTTTTTTTTTTTTTTTTCAAATATTGTTCCTTTACACTATAGGGCCACCATATTTGTGACTTTGAATAAAAATAAAAATAAACATCTGCCCCAAATTTGTCATCCTAAGATTTATTTCTTTGAGGTGAACTTTTTTACATGTTCTTCCATAATTTTCTGCTGTGTGAGCCTAAACATTCCCAAATTGTACATAATTTTAGTTTTCCCCCTTCACTCCTCCTGTTAGTGACCGTGTGCCCTTGCAACGTCAGAGGGAACTGCAAAATACCTGCCAAGCCGTTGCAGGGCATGCCAACTATTCAGTCTGCAGTGGGGACGCTGCTTGGCACCTTTACAGTCATTGGTAAGCAGAAAACAAGGAAACATTAAAAACTTCATCTGTATCACATATTTTAAAAAACAATAGCTCATTTTTTCTGCCGTTGTTCCAGGAATCATCCTCATCGTTATCTTTGTGAGGCTGTCCTACCAGGACCCCAAACAGGAGAGTAAAACCCACCAGGAGAAAGTTCCCCATAAGATTTCAATCTGAATCATATGATTACCGTAGATTAAGAATGTTGTTTTATCAGCTGCTGTATCTGCACCAATGAAGCTAGTTTGTATTTAGTGCACTGTGACTGTTTTAGCTTTTTTTATTATTATTATTGTTCTTTTTTAATACAACTGATCATTTGTTTTAGTAAATCGTGTAAATGTGTAGCAGTAGTGTTGTGGCCATGCCAAAAAAAAAAAAGTGTTAGAAAATAATTAACTGTTTTTAGTAGAGTAAGAATAATCTGACACATAGGGAATTGAACTTTTTCTTTAAGGTCATTACTATTTTTTTTCTTCTATTTTTCTATTTTAGCTGACATTTCACTGTGAAATAATTAGTTTTGAACACATATAGTGGATGAAAACTGATGCTCCACAGGTGATAACCTGCTACACAAACATCATTAATGCAGAAATTAGAACAATGTGCCTGTAAATGCTGTGGTTCTATTCAATTTCACAAATCAATAAGCTAAATTAATCACCAAATAAACTATAACTTGATCACTGTATTTATTGTGTATGAATTGTTTTAATAATAATAATAATAATAGTGAATTCAATTTATAACGCACTTTTCATTAATGAAAATCTCAAAGTGCTACACGGTGCAACAGAATTAAATGTCAATAAAACAAGTAATAAAACAAGTAAAATCAATAACAGTATCAACTAAAATCAAAATTAGAATCATGAGGAGGTAGAGTATTTTTAATTGTATTTATTCTGTTTAATGGAGATAATAATTTTAATGCAAATTAATGGCTGCTCCCGTGTATTCTCCACATTTGAAACCAAAACTCTCTTAATTTATTGAGCCGGTCCGAAACATGTTATTGCATTAGTGGCGTGCTGCCGTCTCTGTGATTAAGGCTTTTCAGATGATGACCCAGAAGACCTAACGGACCAGCGATGCTATTTTCAGACTAAAGTGTTGCTATAAATAGTCCAACAGCTGAAGGTCCACTGAATGACACTCGGCTGCTGGTGTCCAACAAGGCAGTGGCCTCTCAATGACGAAACACCAAGCTATCCAAGTTGAATTATTTGTGCAAGCAGTTTATGAAATGAGCTTTGGATATATGTTCATGTGAAAAGAAAAAAAGATTTGTTGCAGAGTTAGTGCTACAATGTTCCATCACACAACCGATCATTTTTAATAACTGCTGCTTGTTTTAGAAAACAATTTAAACCAGGCAAGACAGGCTCTATTTTAATTTTATTAGTTAAAATATGAGCAGACATTTTAATCCAAACCGAGTCAAACTTAAAACTAAGTAAACCCAAATATTTAGTGGGGCAGCAGTGGCTGAGTGGTTAAAGCAGTCGTCCTCCAATGCACAAGTTGGGGGTTCGATTCCACCAGCAGTCACATGCCGAAGTGTACCTGGACAAGACACTGAACCCCTCATTGCCTCCGACGTGTCCCATCATCAGCGTATGAATGTGATAAAGCTCTGATTAGTCTTTATATAGATCTAGTAGAGTGCTGTATGAATGGGTAAATGAGGGCACAGATTGTAGTGTAAAGAGCTTTGAGTATCTAAAAAAGCTAAGTCTGGTCCTCTGGGCATTCAAAAAACAAAACAAAGCAAAAAAATTGTTGAAACATTTCGTTTCTACAATAGAGATTTTTCTACCTGGATTATTGAGCATGCATCAGGAGGTTTGAGTACATTTATAAGATAGCAAAGTGCTCTACAGTATAAGTAAAGTCCAATTACCAATGATATAGGGACCCTGTGTACATAATCTTGTTTTCAACACATGTACTACATGCGGTGCAAATGACAATAAATTCTCTCTGACTCTGACTCTGACTCTGATATAGAACCTGGAGACAGTAATCCATGCTTTCATAACATCTAGGCTCGATTACTGCAATTCACTTCTGTTCGGAATCAGTCAGTCCTCCATTGCACGTCTACAGCTGGTCCAAAATGCTGCAGCCCGATTCTTAACTGGTACAGGCCATAGAGAGCACATCACACCAGTTTTGGCCTCCCTGCACTGGCTACCCATTCACCTTCGGATCCAGTTTAAAATACTCATGTATGTTTTTAAATCTCTGAACAGTTCCGCTCCACCCTATCTCACTGATCTTCTGCAGCCATATGTCCCATGGCGCTCTCTGAGGTCAGCAGACCAGATGCTTCTTTCAGTCCCAGAAACTCGTCATAAGCTCAGAGGTGACAGGGCTTTCTCTGTTGCAGGTCCAAGACTGTGGAATGAGTTGCCACTGAGTGTCAGGCAGGCTCCCACTCTCACAGTCTTTAAGTCTTGCTTGAAAACCCACTTCTATTCTCTTGCCTTTAACACAGTGTGATTTTGTTTTGATCCTCTCTGTATTGCTGGCTATTTTAGTTAGTTTCTGTTTGCTATTTGTATCTATATTTTTATTTTATGTTTTCCTGTTCGCTGTGCTTGTTTGTTTCCATTGTACAGCACTTTGGTTGGCCTTGTTGCTGTTTAAGTGCTCTATAATAAATTGGTATGGTATGATGTAACAAATTGACAATTCTGTGGAAAAGCAATGTGAACACAAAGAGCTGAATGATAGTTGAAATTTGCTGAAAAATCTTAAACTGTAGTTAGAGATTAAAAAAAGTAGAACATGAGCTACAAGATAAAAGAAGCTAAATGCTAAAAACTACAAACGGCAACAAAAACTTCCAGTCTGTTAAAAGCGGCTACAAGCTACAATTTGAGTAGCTAAAAGCTAAAAGAAGCAAAAGACTAAGTAAAAACTAAAAATGGCATGAGAAGATATAAAGACAAATGCTTTTTTATTTTATTTTTTTCAACCTTTATTTATACAGGTGAATCCCATTGAGCCTCTGGGACTCGTTTACAAGAGAGAGACCTGATTTTAACAAAGAGTGAAGACAACAGAGGACAACAAAGACAACAATAGATGATCATAAAGGATGCGTACAAATTGAGAATAACAAGAGAAAATGAAATGGTATATAAAAGGGAAAGTAACAAAAAACAGCTAGATTATAAAGTGATGCAGAAAACTAAAAACAGGAACATGTCTGCATCGGTTTCTCCCAAGAACTTAACAGATGTTTGAAGCCACTTAGAGAGGTCAAAGTCGAGAGCTTCAGATCTTTTTGCAAGATATTCCAGGAAACAGGAGAAGAGTAGGAGAAGGCCTTTTTGCCAAGTTCAGTCCTCACTGAGGGAACACTGCAGGTAATAATGTCCTGAGAGCGCATGCTGTAGCTGCACTCACGCAGTGATATGTAAGAGGAGATGTATGAAGGCAGACCAAGAAGTGATTTAAATATGAAATGTACCAATGACAGAGTCTGTGTGAAGTTTATCATGACTAGTTAACCAGTGAATACAGGGTGTAGTGGTGGGTACGGTAAGTACAGCCGGTTATGAATCTTAGTGCACCGTGATAGGCAGCAGCCAACATCTGCAGGATGCTTGTAGGAGCGTTCATGTAAATAATGTCTCCCAGTGTTGAAGCAGGTTTTGAGGAGAACAATGTTTTTGACGGTGTTCGAAAATCTCAATGCATTTCTATGGAGAAAAAATTTGTTAATAAAGTTAAACGTGGAAAAGTATAAAAGTTAGAAAAATCAAAACACCCATCTCCTGAAAGAGCTGAGCGTTTAGTTACACGAATGGCTGAAATAGCACAAATGCAGAAGTTATTATAACTGACTGTTGTAGCTAAAATAAATACAGTTACAAGTTATTTATTATCCCAGCATGTAGATCAGGCGTTAAAGTTTCACTAGAGAAATTGTATTTTCTACAAAAATGCAGTGTGAATGCTTATTGCTGAAGAACACGTTTGGTGAATTAGTTTTAAATAAGCAGAAAAGAGCACAAAAATTAGGAAATTAGCTAAAAAAATAATTCTATTATTATTAGAAAGAAAAAAAATCTAAAAAATAGCCCAAAAGGCTAGCCTGGTTGATACCAGACCCATGTCCTTCACTTCGCTTTGGACTAGGGTCTGGCATCTCTGCCATAGACAACGATTTCTCCTGGAGATTTTTGAATGGACCAATCAGAGAACAGGAGGCAGAGTTTTGTTAGTTTAGCCTGACGAGGTCCAGGCTATCAGATAAATTGCTCAGAAACCACTCGGTGGATATTTTTTCTGCCACCAGTGTGTAATTATATGTCTTTAATTTACTGACTGTTGGCCTAGATGAAACATTTGAGATAAAATTCGATTTTTTATCATTTATTTTCGTAGCGCACCCGAGGCTGTTTGGAAAATATCAAACCGAAACTATTTAATATCCAGCAGATTTGACCATTTCGTGAATTGATTTAGGAACTGTTAAGCTCAGGAACACTTCTGATATAACGTCAGCTATGAACTATATTTTTTCTCAGCAGAGAAATAATAGTTTTTTACCTTGTTTTGATGAAAATTCGTTCGTGGCGGCAGCCATTTTGAATGACGACGTCAGTCGACATCGTTCAAAACTCCGCCTTCTGCTCTCTGATTGCTCAGGAACACTTCTGATATAACGTCAGCTATGAAATCTATTTTTTCTCAGCAGAGAAATAATAGTTTTTTACCTTGTTTTATTGAAAATTCCTTCGTGGCGGCAGCCATTTTGAATGACGACGTCAGTCGACGTCGTTCAAAACTCCGCCTTCTGTTCTCTGATTGGTCCGGTCAAAACCTACCGGAGACATCCTTGTGGATGGGAGAAATGCCAGACCCAGCAGTGAAGGGAAATGAGAATTGAGCGGAGCTGCGTAGGAATGGCGAGGGCCAGGCTACCAAAAGGCAGCAAGAATGGTAAATGGAGCTTATTTATATAGCGCTTTCCAGCCCCCTGTGAGGAGCCCCAAAGCGCTTTACAAGACCAGCCATCCACCCATTCATTCACACATTCATACACCGGTAGTGTACTGGTAGCCTGCCATGCAAGGCGCCATCCAGACCTACCGGGAGCAATTTGGGGTTAAGTGTCTTGCCCAGGGACACAACAACACATGTAAGTAAGTAAGTAAACTTTATTTATATAGCACCTTTCACAGACATTGAAATCACAAAGTGCTTCACAAGCAAAAATAAAAAGAGAAAAAATACATAAAATTAATTAAAAGCCAGTCTGAATAAATACGTTTTAAGATCTTTTTTAAAAGAGTCGATAGAGTCATGGTGGGCGGATGCGGGATTCGAACCTCCAACCTTCCGATCGGGGGTCGACTGCCATTACCACTGGGCCATGGCCGCCCCAGAAGAAGCTTAACATGCGCGAAGGAAGTCAAAAGAGCTGAAATCAGCTAAAAAATGTGGAATTAAATGAAAAGGCTAAAATTTGCATAAATTCAGCTAAATAGTAAGCTATCTGAAATAGCAGAAAGGGTTGAAACTAGCTGAAAAAAGCTGAAAGGAGCATAACAAGATGAAATTAGCAGAAATAAGTTAATTGGGCTGAACATGTTAAAAATTACCAAGAAAAACTTGAATTAATCTGAAAACAGCTGAAATTAGCCAACATTTTTTTCTAAAAATGTAGCTGAAAAGGTAGATCAAGCTTAAATTAACAGAATAAAGCAGAAATAACACGTTTGCCTAGACTGAAATAAGCAAAAATGAGCACAGAAAAATGGAAATTTTCGGGAAAAAGCTCAAATTAGCAACAAAAAAGCTGAAAAGTAGCTAAAAGGACAGAAAGAAGCTGAAATTAACAGAAGGAAGTAGAGAAATTGCTGAATTACGCTGAAAAAAGTTTAAATGATTGCAAAAAATATGGAATTAGCTGAAAAAAGTGTATTAGTAACAGTTAAATAGTTGCTGAAATAATAGAAAGAAGTTAGAAGAAGCACAAACATTTTGCACTTAGCAGGAAGAATCTGAAAGGAGCACAAAACAGCTGAAAAAAACACTTGAAATTAGTTAAAAGTAGCTGAATAAAGTTTAAACTGGCACAAGGAAGCTGAAAGAAGCTGAAGCAGAACAAAAATGTGAACGGATCTGTAAAAGGTTGTAAACAGATCTAAAGATTTGAAGGATGTAAAATGAGCTTGATTTATTTTCTATGAGGAAATAAAAAAAGGCAGAAAAGGTTAAACATTTCAAAATGCTAAAGTTGCACCAATACCAAAAGCAGGATTGTCCTGAAAGAGCTGAACGTTTTGATATAAGATTTGTTGAAATAGCTTGAAAACTGCGGGACAAGAATCGTGCCATAAATGTACGGAAGAAAAATGGATCTCAATATTATGAATGAAAAAATAATAATAAATAAGCGTTCACACAATAACTACAGTAATAGTTTCTGCCTCAAACACATGCAATGATCAAGTCATCACTCATAGACACTTTCAGCATGCACTGACTCACCACATGAACAGACAATGGCCTGTGCGCACACACTGTCCATTTCTGTCGGGCTATTTCTATCTCCTAACTGCTCCAGTCTAAGCCAGTTCCAAGTACAAAAAGCACAATAATGAAAACCCACTGAGAGAGATGAGAACGCAGTGGAGAGGATTAGCTTGTGATGTGGGGTCAAACACAACATTTGGGAGGTCATAAGCCTCCAGCTTTAGCCTCGATGTGTTCTTCCAGACCTTCAGAGGACAAAGACGGCTTGGTTAGCTGATTGTGTGTGCAGAGCCGTGCAGAGAAATTGGGCCAATGTTTGAAATTACTACAAGTAGGTTGGGAAATGCGAGATAACTCCTCACATGTGGTTTTGGGGACAGAAAGAGTGGAGCAGTTTTTCCCCAGTGGGACTACTGGTTTTCCATTGCTCACTTGCAAACACAGAAGAGTGTTTTTCCTAATTCACGTCCCCGTGGACTTAGTTTCCCCACAGCTTTGACTATTTTAAGCTTGTTTTAAGATTGCATATTTTCTCTCTGACTCCGTTGTTGATAAATCCCTAGTCAGATGCTGGAAACTTGCTTTGAACGTGCGCGGATACAAGTCAGTTCTGAGATTTTAACGTAGAAAAATATGAATCCCAAATGCAGCATTTCAACAATAATTTTCTATATTAAGAGTCATTGCAACATTTAGCTGCTAAAGAGCAATAAACAGGCATCAAACCAACTTAGCGTTTATGGGGTGTCGTTTGTAAATTTACACAGTCAAAAATTAACAGCAATGTTTTTGGTTTATTTAGCCTTTCATAAGAAAAAAAAGTTTTTAAAGTCATATTTTCACCATGTTATTCATAAATTTATAAATGTCATAATTCCCAACTAAATGTTTAATTTACAAGCTAAATGTTTAGTTTACAAACTAAATACTTAACTTGCAAGTTAAATGTTTAGTTAGTAAATTATTTAGGTGTAAATTAAATAATTAATTCCAAGCCAAATGTTTATTTTCAAAACTAAACATTTAATTTCTAAACTAATTTATTGTCCAAGCTACATATTTAATTTCCAAACCAAACATTTAATTTCCTAGCTAAATATTTAACTCTGATCTAAATATTTAACTTGCAAGCTAAAAATGTTGGTCCGAGTTGCTAAATATTTAGCTTGCAAGTTAAATATTTAGATCAGAGTTTTAAAAAATTAGTTAACTAATTAAATATTTATTTTGGAAATTAAATGTTTAGCTTAGAAATTAAATGTTTAATTTTGAAAATAAATAATTAGCTTGGAAATTAAATATTTAATTTTAAATAATTAATAGCGTGAGATCGATAGGCGGATAGGTGCAGCGTCCGCAGTGAAGCGGGCGCTGTACCGGTCTGTCGTGGTGAAGAGAGAGCTGAGTCAAAAGGCAAAGCTCTCAATTTACCGATCGATCTACGTTCCTACCCTCATCTATGGTCATGAGCTTTGGGTTGTGACCGAAAGAACAAGATCTCGGATACAAGTGGCTGAAATGAGTTTTCTCCTCAGGGTGGCTGGACTCTCCCTTAGAGATAGGGTGAGAAGTCTGGTGGGAGAATCGATAAGTTGTGTTAGATTGAGAGATAGGCAACATTCCTTGAATTTATCACAGAGGGGGGTCGACTTATTCCAGTCAATGTTGAAATCTCCTACCATAACAATCTCATTGTGTTTTAAATTTCCTATAAATTCAGTCAGGGAGGACAGAGCTTCAGGTATTGCGAAGGGGAGACGATAACAACCTACAACAGTTAAGATCTGACCTCCCTTCAAACTGATGTTCACCGCTAAAGCCTCAAACTGGTTTGCGATTGTTTTTTTAGACGCAATCCTGGCAGCCAAAGAGTCTCTGATGTAAATAGCGACTCCACCTCCCCTTTTATTACGATCACAACGATAGATCTTAAATTCATTGATTGCCAGGTCATTTTTCAAAACAGATTTGTTGAGCCAAGTTTCAGAGATAACGATCACATCTGCCCCAGAAGAACTGATTAGGATTTTCAATTCATCAAGTTTTTTTAGAAGGCTACGAGCGTTTACATGCAAGAAATGGAGACCTGAATTATTTTTAAACTCACTGGGAGTACTGTAATTAATGGATGGACCTGGGTTGGGCTGAATCCCTGAGATCAATAACAACATTAATATCAGACATTTACTTGACTTCTTTGTCACTGATGTGTAATTACAGGAGTTAACAGGGTGACATTTTGCTCCCATAATTGAACCATGAAAAACATTGATGAAACCTTAAAACAAATCGGGGTTAAAGAATTGTATTTTCAGTATAAATATAATAGATTTTGTTTCATTTCCCAACAAATGTATTATAACGTTTGATACAATTCATTCCTACTATTTATGATTTTATTTAAACATCTTTGAGATGGGAGCATCATGTGAAGTCAGGCACAGAAAGTGCAGACTGACTCTAGATTTGGTTTATTTGTCTTATGCAAATCAACACAAGGTTTTTAGAAGCTTAAATAAAATAAAATAAATAAATAATGATAACAACAACAACAAAATAATAATAATAATTATGATAAACTGTATTCTAACAAAACCAAAAAGGCAGTGGAGGATGTAAAAACTTACAAAGACCAATGATCAAGGAGATTTGAGGAGGTACGGGCTGTGTAACATGACGCTCCATTGAGGAGTGATTAAAGGTACTATCTGCGATTTCTGTATGACCAAAACACTTAGAAAAATTTTCAACAAGGAAAAGCATTCTGCTCCCTCCCCCTCAGAGCTCTGAGGGGGGAGCCACAGTCCGTTCTCCGCTGAACTTGAGATCTGCTCCGCCCCCAGCTGCAGTCTCTTGGAGACCCTGCGATATTCTGTGTTTATATGTTACTAAAACCTTCTAAAAAATAAAAAATAAAACCATGGGGCGCTAGTCCAGAACACCAGGAAATCTTCAGAGCCTCTGGCAGCCACGTTGAACCCTACTTTTATTCACTCGTGACAATTTCACTTCCTCATTCATCGCAGTCGGCAGAGGAAGCGGAACAGAGCGGTGGATGAAGCGATTATTTGACTTTTGAAGAAAAAAAAAGTCCTGATCAGGGATTAAGAAGGGGAATTTAATACATTTGTGTGACATACAAAACAGTCCTGCATCGCTTTCCAATCCTTTGAACGAGAACGTGCGCGGCGCTGGGGCTGGGACAGGTGGGGGCGTGGGTTGGGGCGTGAGAAGCTCTGTTGAGGACAACTGGAACGCAGCTCTTTATTGGCTGATTAAAAACTCTGTTTTTATTGGCTGGAAAATGGCGTGTCACCTTTTCTTTTTAGAAATGCTTATTTACCACCTGGAGAAGCAAGGGGACAATATATATATTTATATTTTTTTTTCAGAGATTACCTGGCTAACATCAGTCTGTCAGGAAGTAGTGACAGAGTGAAGAAATATGTTTATAAAAAAAACTACATACTGAAGCTTTAAGGACAGACAGGAACTGATGAGAGAAGAGGCTGCAGCAGTGATGGGTGGAACAGGGAGCAGATGTTGATGGGTGGAACAGGGAGCAGATGTTGATGGGTGTGGAGGCAAATAAAACACAAATTGCACAAAAATAAAACGAACCAGCAATAGAAAACTGAACACAGAAACACTGGCCATGAGAGACACAAACAAGACTTCAACATCATCCATCCATCTATCTGTCATCCATCCATCCATCCATCTATCTATCTGTCATCCATCCATCCATCATCCAGCCAGCCATCATTCATCCATCATCCATCCATCATCCATCCATCTCTTATCTATCCATTATCATCCATACATCCATCATCATCCATACATCCATCCATCATCCATCCATATATCATCCATCCATCCATCTATCTATCTGTCATCCATCCATCCATCATCCAGCCAGCCATCATTCATCCATCATCCATCCATCCATCATCCATCCATCTATCATCTATCCATCATTATCCATACATCCATCATCATCCATCCATCATCCATCCATATATAATCCATCCATCCATCATCGTCATCCATCTATCATCCATCCATATTTCATCCATCTATCATCCATACATACATCTATCCATCATCCAGCCAGCCATCATTCATCCATCATCCATCCATCCATCATCCATCCATCTATCATCTATCCATCATCATCCATACATCCACCATCATCCATCCATCATCCATCCATATATCATCCATCCATCCATCCATCATCATCATCATCATCATCCATCTATCATCCATCCATCATCATCATTCATCCATCATTCATCCATCTATCATCCATCCATCCATCCATCTATCATCCCTCCATACATCTATCCATCATCCAGCCATCTATCCATCCATCATTCATCCATCATCCATCCATCCATCCATCTATCATACATACATCCATCATCCATCCATCTATTATCCATCATCCATCATCCTTCCATCCATCATTCATTATCCATTGATCATCATCTATCCATCCATCTATCTATCATCTATCCATCCATCATCCATCAATCCATCCATCATCCATCCATTATCCATCCATCCATCCATCCATCATCCATCTATCCATCCATCCATCATCCATGTATCCATCCATCCATCATGCACCATCATCCATCATTCATTCATCCATCATTCATCACCTATTGACCATCAATTCATCCATCCATCATTCATCCATCCATCCATCATTCATCCATCATCCTTCATCCATCTATCATCCCTCCATACATACATCCATACATCATCCATCCATCTATCATCCAGCATTCATCCATCCATCATTCATCATCCATTGATCATCATCCATCTATCCATCTATTTATCATCTATCCATCCATCATCCATCCATCCTCCATTCATTCATCATCCATCCATCATCCATCAATCCATCCATCATCCATCCATCATCTATCCATCCATCCATCATCCATGTATCCATCCATCCATCATGCATCCATCTTCCATCATTCATCCATCCATCATTCATTACCTATTGACCATCCATTCATCCATCCATCATTCATCCATCCATCCATCCATCATTCATCCATATATCATCCATCCATCCATCCATCATTCTTCCATCCATCTATCATCCCTTCATACATACATCCATCCATCTATCCATCCATCATTCATCCATCATTCATCCATCCATCTATCATACATCCATCCATCATCAATTCCATCTAGTATCCATCATCCATCCAACCATCATTCATTGATCATCATCCATCTTTCATCCATCCATCCATCATCCATCCATCAGCCATCAATCCATCCATCATCCATCCATCATCCATCCATCCATCATCCATATATCCATCCATCCATCATCCATCATCCATCTATTCATCCATCCATCATCCATGTATCTGTCCATCCATCATGCATCCATCATCCATCATTCATCATCCATCATTCATCACCTATTGACCATCCATTCATCCATCCATTATTCATCCATCCATCCATCATCCATCCATCCATCATCCATTCATCCATCATCCATCCATCATCCATCCATCCATCCATCCTTCATCATTTATTCCATCCATCCATCCATTCATCATCTTTATCTGCTTCTTCCTTTTTCCGGTCATGGGGTCACTGGTTCTCCTGTCCAGCCATCACTGTACCAGAAGCAGAAGACACCCTGGACACGTCTCCAGTCCATCACAGAGGCAAACAACCATTCACTCTCTCACTCTCACCTGGGGGACAATTTAAAGTTACCGATCATCCTAACATGCATGTTTTTGGTTTGTGAGAGGAAACTGGAGTACCCAGAGAAAACCCACGGATGAACAATGCATGGAGAGAAATGCAAACTCCACCCAGAAAGGCCCCCGGGCTGGGATTCGTTCTGATGACCTTCTCGTTGAGAGGCAACAGCTCTACCCACTGCGCCACTGAGCTGCCCTTAATGGAAACTCAAAAATATAAACTCTTCTTTCTAAAGTAGTTGAAGAAACGCAGCTAGTAAATGACAGCTGAACCTGGCCCTTTAAGAAAATTATTTTTGACTATTACAAAGTACCAACAATTAGCGGACAGCTGAGTAAGGTCACGGGGCTGTTGGGGTTTTCCATTTGCGAGACAAACGGATTTACCGGCAGGACTGGTGCTGTGTAACATTTCACTGCTGCGTGGTGTTGCATAAACGCGTCCGCCTGCCTTTACAGTTAATGAACTCTAAATTTGTAGGTTTGCCCCCGAGCCCGATCAAGAGGTGCTCATCTTTGTTTGTTCCAGTCTTTAAAATTAGATCAAGTGCAGCTGACCTGTAGTTCTAAGAGGTTGTACTGGTTCAGATAACACTGTTCCCAGCAGTGTGGGAAACCGCCAGGAAGCCGTTTGGCTTCAGTGTGCCAGTGTTACAATAAATCATTACTTTTTGTTCTACTATCCGTGCAGAAGTGCTCAGGTACTTTCAAACAAGCATGTGGTAGTTTACAAATTTGTGACTTTACAAACATTCTGAAAAACAATTTAGAAACATTCATTGATTTTTGTTTTAATTCCAGAGCTCGTACTGAAAATTTAAAATTCAAATTATATTGTTTTGGGTTTATTTATTTTTTTTATTTTTTTTTTTTTCAAATATTGCATGACTTTTAGATTTAAGGTATGTTATTTAAATGTATGCATCTAATGTCTAAAATTATCTAAGCTGTTGTTTGTTATTAAAGGTTTTGTTTCATTTTTTTGAAACCAGGTTCTGTGGAGCTGTTTTCAGCAGGCTGATATCCGATATGCCGATATGTTAAAATTTATTTGGTCGATAACCGATACCAATACCAATATATTTTCCCCCAGACTTACAGAGACCACCGTATTTTCCGCCTGATAAGTCTCACCTTTCTATAAGTCGTTTTGTCCAATTATTGGCAATAAATTGGAAAAATCCATAAACATGGCGCACCTTCAGTTAAATCGCATCTGCTATGCGTCACCGCTACGCGACGCGTCAGCGCATCATTTGCCCTGCTGAAAATGGCGGCCACAGGAGCGAGCACGCACGGAAGGACTTTACAAGATTAACACGGTAAAAACAATTATTTATCTGCTGAAAATTATAGCAAAGATGTGTCTTAGCTGAACCGTTCCTTAATAAATTCACGTAATGGTCTGCTGGATTTGAATTGTTTCGCTTTGACGTCTTCCAAACGGTGGTGCGCTCTGCGAAAATAAATTATAAATAAATTGAATTTTAGCTACAACGGCTGAAATGAGTTTTCTCCGCAGGGTGGCTGGACTCTCCCTTAGAGATAGGGTGAGAAGCTCAGTCATCCGGGAGGGACTCGGAGTAGAGCCGCTGCTTCTCCACATCGAGAGGAGCCAGTTGAGGTGGCTCGGGCATCTGGTTAGGATGCCTCCTGGACGCCTCCCTGGTGAGGTGTTCCGGGCATGTCCCACCGGGAGGAGACCCAGAGGAAGACCCAGGATACGCTGGAGGGACTATGTTTCTCGGCTGGCCTGGGAACGCCTTGGGATTCCCCCAGAGGAGCTGCTCCAAGTGGCTGGGGAGAGGGAAGTCTGGGCCTCCCTACTTAGGCTGCTACCCCCGCGACCCGACCCCGGATAAGCGGAAGAAGATGGATGGATGGATGGATGGATGAATTTTAGCTCAAACAACTCCAACAGCTAACAGTTTTTAAATGAACACCAAATAATTACTTTCTGTAAGTTTAAATAAAATCAGCAGTGTGGTTTATGAGCTATTTAGATAAATACTGTAGTAGCAGGAAAAAAACTGAAGCTAACCGTGACACATTTAGATAAATACTGTAGTAGCAGGAAAAAAACTGAAGCTAACCGTGACACATTTACGTCTATAAAACATCAAATTTTATCTCAAATAACTCCAACAGCTAACAGTTTGTAAATGAATACCAAATAATTACTTTCTGTAAGTTTAAAGAAAATCTGTCTGGTATTTCATGAGTTATTTAGACAAATAATAGCCGTTTATGGTAGCTATTCGCTAACAAACAACAATACTAAAAGATTGAATTTGATCTCAAACATCTCATAAAGCTAGTCAGTTGTAAATGTCCACACAGTGATTACTTTCTGTAAGTTTGATAAAAAAATTGTCCTGTGGTTCTTGACTTATTTTGCTAACAAACACAGCTAACAGTAGTTACATCCAGAGCAGGAGGCCGGGTAGCGACAGAGTCAGTCCGACCAGAGGAGGCTGCCGTCGGACACATGAGGTGGGAACGGTCGGTGTACCCTAGCAGCCAAAAGTGGTACTGCACCATTTTTTGCCAAAAAGAAAAACGGTCATATCTGAGCCAAAAATTCGTCTAAAAATATGGGGGGGAAATCCATAATCAATTCTCACCTCTCTATTAATAATAATAATAATAATTAATTCAATTTATAACGCACTTTTCATTACTGAAAATCTCAAAGTGCTACACATATATTGAATGCTACACACATTCATAAACCGGTGGCGGCAGACTACCATGCAAGGTGCTTTCCAGTCCTACCGGGAGCAACTCAGGGTTAAGTGTCTTGCCCAAGGACACAACGACACATGGTGCGGGTCCCGGGAGTCGAACCACGCAGGGCATGCACATCAGGCAAAAGGTGTGACTTATAGTCCGGAAAATACGGTACACAGCTTTCTCTGCTGTGGAATTAAAATACTACATTATTCTGCATGGTCTTTGTCAGTTTGGCCTTCAACCAAATGCAGAGGCCAAAAAGGGGCTGAAAATGATGCAACACTTCAATTTGGATTATGTTTAATGTCAAATTTATTCATGACATTTACTCTCTCTAACACAATGTAAACACTCGAACAGTGCAAATTTGTACATTTTCACAAATCTAAACTCAACGGCGCACGTGATTTCACAACGTAGTGCTGAAACAGCACCTTTTATATTGGTGAGTTATTTTGATGGAATGGCCTATGTCCAATATTTCAATTTATCGCTAATATTGGCCAATACCGATACCATGCCGATAATATTGTGCATCCCTAATACCAAGCAGTTGTCTGAGTGTTCAGGGAGGATTTCGGCTGTCTTCAACAACTTAAACTTCTAAAATGTCTTGGCCGTTCATGCTAATGCTGTTTGAAAACATGTCTCCAGTTTAAATATTGCTTTAGACACATTTTTATTTTCTTCTTTTGGCTTCTCCCTTTGTCAAGGGTTGCCACGATGAATTAAGTCGCACAAAGACATGGCGATTATTTTTATGCCAGTTGCTCTTCCTGACACAACCACAGACCACCGAGCTACCACAGCCCTCTGTGTGGAGCAGAGAGCTGCTATGGGCGCCTGATGGTGGGGGTTAAGGGCCTTGCTCAAGGGCCCAGATTGGGGAAAATGAGGGTGAAAGCAGGTGTGCGTGCTTTATCTTTTATTTATTTTTATGCTTTATTAATAGCATTTGCTTGAACTGCTGTGAGTGACAGAAGCCCATAGACGCACAAGAATTACTGAAAAAGTGGAATTTATTTGAATTTACACCCAGAACATATTTACAAAAATGTATTGAATTCAGAAAAGTAGTAAAAATATCAAACACTAAGTCCATCCATTACCTTCAACAATGTTAAATTTCACGGACAATAGAACATGATATACCACGGCTGATCAGACCATAAAACTAAGGTATATAAAAGAAAGAGCAATAAAATTACCAACAAAGAAACAAAACAGAGTTAGTTTGTTATTAAATCCAAACTAAACAATGAAAAGCCAATCAGAAGATGTCTAAACCTAAACACATCTTTAAAAATTACTAAACATAAATAAACAAAGATTATGCACCTTCGTTTGCTAGCATTTCACTACCTTTGGCATTTAGCATTAGTTAGCATAGCATCTTTAGCTCCTGGAATGATGAAATTGACATTTTCTACATTTAGCTGCTTCAAGTCATCCAATATTTGGTTGTTTGTGCATAGAAGAAGAACTTCCAGCTTTTGTTAAAAAACAATAATAAAAATAACCATCTTACAGTGGCGCAGCTGGTGGAGCTGTTGCCTCTCAGCGAGAAGGTCGTCAGTTCCAATCCCGACCCGAAACCTTTCTGGGTGGAGTTTGCATGTTCTCTCCTTGCATGTGTAGGTTTTCTCCGGAAACTACGGTTTCCTCCCACAGACCAAAAACATGCATGTTAGACTGGTTGTTTGTCTCGTTTGTCTCTTTGTGTCCCTGTGATGGACTGGAGACCTGTCCAGGATGTCCCCCACCTCTCACACAGTGAAAGTTGGGTATGGGCACCAGTGACCCCATGACCTAAAAATGAAAAAGCGGGCAAAAGATAATGGATGGATGGATCTTATATCATTTGGGCAGCTGTGGTGTAGAGGTGGGAAGCTGACTTGGGACCAGAATGTCAAAGGTTCCACTCCCCACCACGCCCACATGTTGTGGTGTCCTTGAGCAAGACAGCTAATCCCTAACTGCTCCCCCAGCACTTACCTAACTGCCTACTGTTCCACCTGGGTGTATCTCGCATGTTATGGATTAAATGCAGAGAACTAATTTTGTCATTACATAGAAACATACAATGATGACAACATATAGCGCTTTATTTTCAAAACAAACCAAAGATAACAAATGAAATGTTAAAAATGCAAACTTTGAATAAACAAGTGCATTTGCAAATAAAATTAAAATACAGTACCTGAAACACAATAAACTTGATTTTTTTTTTATTGTGTCATGTGTTGTTCAAATACAAAATATTACAGTACAAACTAAATGTAATGTGATGGTGAACAAGGGTTATTGTCATATAATATTTTTAAATTTTTAAATTTTAAAGTAATTTCACCAGTGAAATAAAAAAAACACTTTAATAACAAATTATTTTATTGGAAATGCAGTCTCATAACCTTCTTTAAGTCATGCTCGCAGTGGTAACCAGCTTCACTTTGAACATTTATTTACATATTTTTAATTCTTAGAGATGTTGAGTTGCATGCAGACAAACTTTTCAGTGAAACTGCAGTTATTCTTCCTAATTCCCTTCCATTCCTTCAGGTGTGTTGATGACATCATAGTACAGTACTGATGTTCACGTTACTTCCAAACAAAAACTGAAGTTTTTGGTGAGATATGTGCGGCAGAATTAAAAATTTCCAAATAAAAAGCCTGGGAGAGGAAAACGTTTTGTCCTCTATTTTCTATTTGTTGAATACTGTAATTTGATGTTCAGTAGAGGAAAACAGCTTAAACGGCTTGTCAAACAAAATGGACGTTTGACGGCGTTTGTGCGTCACTCGTGCTATTTATGGCCTTTCAGAAACTGTAATCGCTCATATTTCAGACTATGAAAACAGGAAGCTGAAAATGAACGAGCTCGTTCAAGAAGCAGCTGCACAACACATGACAACTACAAACTGCATCACGCTGCAGTGTGGAGGTGCTGACCTGTTAGTTTAAGATGTCTGAAAGTCAAGCAGTGTTATTGGAAACCTCAGAATGCAGAACTTCATCGTTGTTAAGGTGCTCAGACAAAAATAATCAAAGATAAAAACAACATATTTCCTGAAACCTAACTGGGTTTGCATCTATTTTTGCTAAATGGCATACATAACATAATACATAGGACTCACTGTGTACTTTATATACACTTGGAACTGTCAAATGATTTTAATTTTAATTAATTTTACGATCGCACTAATGATGTTACTGAGGAGCTTTCTGGTTTTAAAGATGTGCCATCAGGTGCCACGCTATTGACAATGGAGGGTTAACATTGTTGGTAACACTTTACAATACACAAAATTTGCTTAACTACTAGGGAACGCCGAAGGAACGAATCAGAAGCTAACGGGTAGTTAACCAGTACTTACTGGGGAACACACAGCCAAACCTTATTG
>JBBPBX010026698.1:0-37900 GCA_038048925.1 Garcialebias charrua | reverse complement strand
ACACGACAAGACAGCAACGTGCAATGTCTGCAGAGCCATAGCGCCACATTAAACCTCGGTCAAGTTAGTTTTACGTTGGACATTCGAGTTCTGGGGCTTCAACGGGACGCCACTCTTGCTGAACTGAAACACAGGCATCCCAACCCGGCCAGCCGTGTCCCCGTCTCGGTGGCGGGACAGGCTGAGAGCGGCTGACTGAAACCAGAGCGCCCACCCCAGATTAAACAAGAAAAAAACACAGCTGAAGCCACAGAGCTCGAATGTTTACCGAGAAGTTGCTAAACTTCATCGTAATTAATGACCAGCAACTATCAGCTGTAGAAAATGAAGGATTTCACAGCTTGATACTTGCAGCCAAGATATAGTTTACCCTCCAGGAGATATTTATCAGTACAACAGTAGACAATCATAAAAAAGCATATGAATTAAAATGACAAGAAAACGGTATAAAAATGAACGAAATATAAACAACTACATTTTAAAGCGATGTAAAATACTAAAAACAGGAACATGTCTGTGTTGGTTTATGCCAAGAACTTAGCAGATGTAAAGCTAGTTAATAATTTATTTAATTCATTTATCATTGATTTAAAAGAGATGAAATAAAACAAATTCATCAAAAAGAAAACACTGAATGAAAAGAGTACAGTACAGAAAGAAGAAAAAATGTCTCACATCACCCCCTTATTTAAAATAATATATAAAATAACTTTAAACAATCACTTAAATTAATCACTTTAATATCCACTTTAAAGCTAGGAATAAAATAAAACACATTTTGTGTTAGCAGAATTTAATCGTAACTTTGAAACTTATCCAACATTAATAAAACTTACTTCAAGTTGCCTTTTTGGACATGCATGCATATATGTGTACACATTGTACTTGAGAGGAGATTATTACAGCCTCATATAAAATCAATGATGATGATTATATCGGAATTGGATCGGTATCAGCCGATATCCAGATTTACGTATCGGGATCGGATCGAAAGTAAGAAAATGTGGATCGGTGCATCCCTATATACAACAATGGCAAAAATATAAATTGTAAAAAGAAACAGTAATAAGGAACTAAGATACCAACTAAGAATACACTAAACACTAATAGTGCAAAACAATACGCTGAACAACAGCAGCACTAACACGAGTCTGTGTCAGTAAATGAGTACAAATGAATTCAGCAGCATGGATAATCAGCTGCTGATAGTGCATGTTTAAAGGATCAAACAAAGGAAAAATTAGTTGAGACTGATCACTGAAAACTTGATTTCCTCTTTTATCTGGATGCAAATGGCTTTTTTTGGATGATTACTTCCTCTGGTATTAGTTGCTGTGCAGCTGGAAGGGTTTTTACTGAAACCTTTTTAAGTTTGAACATTTGTTATGATGCATAACCATAACATCAAGGTAGTTTTTTCAACCAGGAGCAGCTGATTAACAGCTCAAAGCTCAAATATTACAAAGTACCTCAACTTCAGCCCCAAATCCCAAATGAGTTGTAAAAGAGGTGCCATGGATGCATCTCCGTCTACCTGGCAGAGGTGCTTGAGTGACTGATGAAATCCTGGAGCTGGCAGGAAACATGGCTCATGAAAATAAGAAGACCATGATCATCCCCCGACACCTGCAGCTGGCCCCTGCAATGATGAGGAGCTCAGTAAGCTGCTGAGAGGAGTGGCCATCGCTCAGGGAGGAGATCTGCCCAACATTCAGGTGGTTCTGCTGCCCAGGAGGACCGGGAGGCCCACTGGGTTCGTGTGGATAGATCGGCATCTACAGCCAGCTTCTACAGATACGCTGCAGGATGGACTGCTGCGGGAAATCCTTCTTGCCCACAGCCATCAGCATATATAACAACTTTTTAATGAAACCAGTATGGTGAGTTACAAAAACTTTTAATTTCCCTCTGGGATTAATAAAGTATTTTGAATTGAATTGAATCACATCAGTTATAGTAATAGTAAACCCTGATCACTCATACTGTGCTCATTTTTTATGCACAATTCACAATCTCCATGAAGAGGAACAGCGTTACAAGTCAAGACACAAGCAATGTCAAAGTGTGGGTTGTCTTCTTGTGATTCCCAGCCTTCGCACTATAAGCTAACGTGAATCTCATGATGAAGACGACCAGCAGCGCTGCGTGGTTTCACGGACAGTGGCGCCAGTGTTCGATAATGTGTTCCTACGCGATTCGCAGGGATCTATGTAATACCACCATTACACTTCAGCAGCGCGTTCCTAAATCATCTCGTGTGACTGATTGAATTTGAAAAGGGCAACATGTAAGAGGCTAATTGACTGTTGTGCTCCATTCTGCATTTAAAATGCCTTGAACAGCACTAATGTTATCAATGCTATCCAAGAAGTGAAGGCCTGTTTTGTTGTCTATTTAACCATGAAGTGCTTTGGGCCCCTCATAGGGGGCTGGAAAGCGCTATATAAATAAGCTCCATTTACCATTTACCATGAAGGACAGTTTTTGGTTAAAAAAAAACATTGTAAATAATTTAATTTGCATGACTGAGCATTAGTCTGAACCAAGCAAACAACAAGACAGTTGAGTTGATAAACTCCTCTGTGGTTTGCTCCAGCTTTGTTACTATAAAAAGGCCTGGATTTAAAACACAGACTGACTCTATATGTGGTGTTTTATTAGCAACACAATGTAAAGGGGCCCAGTCCAGATAAGATTTTTTCCCCCTTAAGACATGAGACCAGCTAAGAGATATTAGGTGATTTGGAGCCTGAAAACCCAGCTGTTCACACAAAACGTCCACACAGTACATTCAGCCAGCGAGGCACACTGAGGCAATAAAGTTAGGTCAGGTGCAGACGACATGCCAGCTAGTGTGTGCTTTTGTGTGGAAGTATGGGATGTTTACCTCGACAAAGCCACTCATCCTACTCTGTAACGTTGCCATTTGTGTCAGCTTAACTGGCCTTATTGACTTAGATTTGAATACAGAGCCTTCTAGATTCCTCTCTTTCAACGTATTTGTCGCCAAAGTGTCAAAATGGGAGTGCAGCCTAAAAGAGAGTTCAAAGAAATTCAGCGCTGACCAAGCTTTCATGTGTACTCCAAAAGGGTTCAAAAGACAGCATCTAACTGAATTTAGATATGTTTTTCAGCTGTTTTATGCACTAAACTGTGCAGAAGTTAAAGCATTTTTTCTTCAAACCTGTTGCACTAATATGTCTCAATGCAATGGTGTAAGCCTGTCTTTTGTCCTTTTCTGTTACAATTGTCAAATGACCTCAGGCACAAAACCGCGTACAACAAACAACAAATGTGCAAAAAGGTCTCAAACTTGTACTTAATCAAGTCACGTCACCACTTTGTTCCAGAGCAGCTTACAGAGGAGGCGTCATTATTACACTTTGTTCTACATGTGAACTTTGGGCTTAAAGTTACTCAAAATCAAACAAAAAAAATCTAATGGTGCTGTTTGCAAGAGTTTACTCCAGTGGTTTTCCAGATTAGCAATTATGAAATGCAGGTGCACACCTACTGTAAACAGAGACTTGGCTCGTTCTGCAGAAAACCATATGAAAGCATAGCATTTCATAAAGGAAATTAAGGTGGAAATATGAGACAAAAGAGAAAATGAGTAAGGCAACTGTCCAAAATTAATATTGTGGATCAAGCAGGATGGTGAAGCGCCATAAAGAAAGAGCTCGGCATTCAAACAGTTCAATTCAATTCAGTTCAGTTTATATAGTGCCAACAGAAGTCATCTCAGGGCACTGCACAGAAACATTCACATACAAAGTACATTAAAAGTCAGTTAATAACATTATTTATCTAAGGAGCCAGCAGATTGATTTGAATCTTCACTTGGTTGCAGTCTCCCATGCACATGCAGCTTTTCCAAAACGTCTACTAGACCACTAGGGTTCAGGGGCGTAACTTTAGGTCTAACATTGGGGGGGTTGTGATTAACAATAAACACGAAAAAATTGTACACTATACGCTTCAGTGTTTAATACGCGTCATCTCTTCTTCTTCTTCTTCTTCGATGGTGTTTACTGGCAGTTTACAAACTCAGTGTATTACCGCCATCAACCGGACGGAGATGTAATTCAAGAGTCTACTTTCAACAAAAAATAAATTAATTAATTAATTAATAAAAATAAAATTAAATCCTTTCAGCTAATTTTGTAACTTTCAAATATTTAACAAGTGCTTTAGTTATAACCTGTGACTGATTTTTCTTCAATAAAGTAACCATTGTCACCGAACTCCCCATTACCCTTTCCAGTGCCTTCCTCTCTTTATTATATTTCTTACAATAAATCAACACATGTTCCACTCCTTCCAGTACCCCACAATTAGAGCAGTCACCTGATGGATGTTTTCCTATTATCTTTAGACCACTATTTAATGTAGTGTGCCCAATCCTCAACCTGTTAATCCATACTTCCTCTCTCCTAGTCATTAAACTACTATCGTCACTTAGGAGTACCTCCTTCTGTATGTTATGTAAATGTCTTCCTCTTTCCTCTAAATCCCACCTCTCCTGCCACATATCATTTATTTTATCTTTAACAATTATTTTTATTTCTGCTTTACTTAATGGGACATCATATTCAATTTCTCTTGCTGTATACGCGTCATCTCCACGCGACGCGTCAGCTTTGTCCTGATCAAGATGGCGGCGACAGGACCCAGCTAGTACGAAGAACTTCACAAAGAAACACGGTAAAAACAATTATTTCTTTGCGAGAAAAAATATATTACTAAGCTGACTTTATAGAAGACGTGTTCTTGAGTTTAACGAAATGTTCAAATCGGCTGGATTTAAAAAAAAAAGTTCGCTGATTTTTATGCAGGCGCCAGGCGGGTCAAACCGGACGCTTTCTTTCTTTAAATTTAGCTAAATAAACGCTTAAAAATATACAGTATTTCTTCGCTGACTTATGGGTGATAGTAGACATACTCCTGAGTTTGACGAAATGTTCAAATCAGCTGGATTTAAAAAAAAAAGTTCGCTGATTTTTATGCAGGCGCCAGGCGGGTCAAACCGGAGCTTTGTTTCTTTAAATTTAGTTAAATAAACGCTTAAAAAATATATTTCTTACCTCACTACAGCAGACGGGCTCCTGAGCTGAACCAAATGTGAAATCAGCTGGATTTAAAAATCCGCGGTGTGGTTTATGAGTGGTATCTTGCAAACAAAAACAGCGAACCTCACAGCTAATAGCAGCTACATCCATAGCAAGGGGCAGGCAGCGACAGAGTCAGTCAGACCAAAGGAGGCCTTTTTCGGACACATGCATGTAGAAACTTCTGGGCAACTTCATGAGCAGCTCCGTGACTCACGTGACTTCCTGTAGCCGGTGAGATGGGTGATACCAAATTATTTGCAGGGGAGGGGGTCAGTCCTCAGGGAGTTTGTTAAAAACATGCAGCAATTTTACTAAAAAATTTGAATGAATAAAGAAAATCAATTATTGATGTAAGATATGTATAATGACGAAATGATGTCATTTTATTGGGGGGGTTGAAATGACCGGATCAAATTATTGTGGGGGTCAAAACCCCCACAACCCCCGTGTAAATTACGCCTATGGGTTATTGCTTCAACCAAAACTATATTTTTATCTGAGTATTTTACTCAACAAATATGGGTGTAACATGAGTACCTGTAGGGATTGTACCAGGTACTGTATATAGGTTTTGTTTTCAGTTTCCTGAGTGGCAGGAGGGAGCTGATTATGCTCAACTGACACCACTTCTTTGATGAGAAGACTCCAGTACTTAAGGTCCTGAGAGAAAGTTGGACTCTGCTGGAATATTTTTCCATTTATGCTTTCGTGAGACCAGTCTCCTTGTCATCCTGGTTCTGCCTCATGCCTTCTCTTGCCTCCCTGCGCCTGGAACATCCCGTGTGTCTTCTCCCTCTTCAAACTGCTGTACAGAACTATTTTCCATTCAACCACCATCCATCAAAGGTTCATCATCCTGCCACCATCAACCAATACTCACCTACCTGGTTTTCCTTGGTCTGCCTCGTCCGCCATGGATCCAACTCCAAATCTAGAAGACGAAATATTCAAGGAAGCGATACAAGTCAACTCCTTGGACAATTAATTGTTACATCCCTTTTTCCAGCATATTCAACATGTGTCTCTCCCTGCAACTGATTCCAGCGTTCCTGTACTTACACACTTCAAATAAAAGTTTACCTTTACTTGTTGGTCTCTTGTGTTTTGATCAGATTTTTGGATAACCAAACACAAACGCGATAGTACCAATGCTTAAGCACAGATAACCTTCCTGTTCCCAAATAACTCTTCAATGGACGTAGCCACTGTTGACCCATTTTCAGTCACTTCAGCTGTTTCTGAAGGTAAACAAGTAAACACATGCATGTGGTAGATCGCAGCCATTTGAAAAATTTGCTTGGAGATTTTTAATTACAGGGCAAATTCCATCACTGCACTCTGTACTCACTGGTCAGCTTTCATCATTATCTACACGTAGGATCTCACACTGGTTCATTTTCATCTATAAATCACCCCTTGGTCTGCTAGCTTCTTATATCTCCTCCTACATGTCACGTCGTCAGTGCAGTTACAGCATGCTCTCTCAGGCCTTCAATACCTGCAGCGTTCCCTCAGTGCGGACCGAACTCTGCAAACAGGCCTTTTCTTACTTTGTTCCTGTAACCTGGAACACCTTGCAACAAGATCTGAAGGTGTCCACTTTGATCTCTTTAAGGGATTTTAAACATTTAATAATGTCAATAGAAATATGAAAGCAAACACGTTCATGTTTTGAGTATATATCTGGTTTTATATGGTATCTTGATTTGACTGTGTTTATAACTTCTTTTATTTGATTTTAATAGCTTTTTGTTGAATTATTGTTGTCTGTACTTTATGTTATCTGTCTAAAACAGGTCTCTCTTGAAAATGAGCCTTTGTGACTCAATAAGACTGATCTATATATAAAAAGGTTGAATGATTTTCCATCAATATGAAAAAAACAATGTCCAGTTCCCTTTAAGTCTGGTCTCTCGGTGCAACATACTTGCTATGGGAATTGCGCCCCCGCGCGATTACCTGAAGGAATATACTAACGCCTTTACGGCTAGGGCATGACCGCCGCGCCAGGGGCCCCGCCCCCTGTGTACTTAAGCGGCTGACGCCCCTCCATCTTTCTCTTTTTTGCCCTTCACCTCTCTAAACCTGAACTACCTCTTCGCGGGACTTCTCTGTTATACACTGGGTGAATACGGTAGACCCGAGTTCGATTCCAGGTCACGGAGTACTCTTTTTTTTTTTTTTTTTATTAAAGCCTTTTGTTTTGGATAGGTCGGGTGGAATAGGTAAATACATCTACAGTACATGTTTATTCTTTGTTGTTGCTTGGTTTATGTTGTTGGCTTGCTACAGTTCTAGTTTGTTGTAGGTTGTTGCTGGAGGAGGCGTGGACGCAGGAAACCCCCCACCTCCTCCCTCCTTTATGCGATGCCTCTACAGTCTATCGGAACGCCCATTTTGTTGAAGATTTTTGAATCTGGACTTGGGAAGGAGTTAAAGATCCAGGGGCCGTTCAGTGACACTTTAAGCTTGTTCTATCTTTTCAGCTACTTTTTAAATAAATTTGAGCTAATTTCAGCTATTTTCAGATAAATTCAAAATTTTGCAAAAATTCCGGCTACTTTCAGCCAAATTAACTGCTTTCTGCTAATTTCAGCTTGTTATGCTACCTTTCAGCATTTTTTCTGCTATTTTAGCTACTATTTTATCAGTTTTTCTGCTAAATGTATTTTTTCAGCTAATTTCACATTTTTAGCTCATTTCGGCTCCTTCCACTTCCTTCTGTTAGTTTCAGCTTCTTTCTGAATTTTCAGCTATTTTTGCTAAATTCAGCTTTTTTAGCTAATTTCCCAATTTTTATGTTCATTTCTGCTTATTTAAACCTAATTCAGCAAATATGTGTTCTTTATTCTGCTATCTTAGGCTTGTTCTTCCATTTCAGCATGTTTTTTTTTAAATCTAATTTCAGCTGTTTTTCAGCAAGTTCTTCAGCAATAAGCATTCACACAATCACACTGCATTTTAGCAGGAAATGCAATTTCTTTAGTTTGTTTTTATTTTAGGTCCATTGTAATTTACGATGTATAATCAGTAAGTATTTATTTGAATCTAAAAAACTTTAGCTGTGATGCTTTTATACTGGGGTCCAATAAACGGTAAATTATAGCCCAGTTTTAGCGAGCATGCTTAAACACAGATATCCATGCTCGTGTATGTTGAAAACAAGAAGAAAATGGAAACCAACATTTTTCATTCTTCCATCTCTGATAGTCTCAGAAAAGAAGAGGAAGCAAAGACGTGCAGAAGACGGACAAGAAACCAGCACAGACTCCGACTGAGGTGAGGAGGGAGCAGAACGAGGAGCTTCGTGTTACCCAATTTGCTTTATTGCTCACTCATTCACAGAGTGAATGTTGTTTGTCTGTTAGCAAAAGATCTCATGAGCCAAAGGCCAAACTTTAACCAACTTAAAGTAGTCGCTGGGTGTAAATGACTGTCAGCTCGATTCAAGATGGCAGCCGCAGCCAAGTGACTTTAGAAAACAAAAATGGCTAGAACTCGGGTTAGTTTTACGGACACTGACCTAAAGTTTGTTGTGGTAGTAGGTGAGACTGATCTCCAACAGATATTCTGAGCTCTGACAGACGGTGCAAGAGTTAAACTTTGCCAGTCTGTTATCAATATATCGCATGAGCCATTGGATGGATCTTAACCAAGCTTTCAGGAAATACATATTGGATGTGCATGTGCAACTGATTACTTTTTGGAGTCAAACCAATTCAAGATGGCAGCCACAGATAGCTGATATTGGTAAACACAGAAATGGCTATAATTCAGTCAATTTTACAAATATTGCACTAAGACTTGGTGTGATAGTAGTTGAGAATGATTAGTATTTAAACCAAGTTCTCCTCATTCTGTCAAAGTTTTACTTAAAACTTCAGCATTCGTTTTTAAAGTCGAGCCTGTTTGTTTGTTTGTTGGCAAATTATCTCAAATTGTAATGAAACTTTCAGGAAGTAATTACTGGATGTAAATCTACAACTGATTAATGTTTGAAGTCAACCTGGATCAAGATGGCCATCACAACCACAAGCTTCATAGAGTTAAGACTTTGTGAAGATCAAACATATCTTTAAATTCGAAGCTAAAAGAAGCTGCATCGCAAAATCTTTACTTTAATCTCAAGTTTTTGTGTCTTCATAGCAGAGACCAGCTTTTAGAAACCACAGAGTTAACTTTTCTGTTTGTGTCGTGCCAACTCCGCATCGTCTGTCCCGTCGTGTTTCAGGAGGAGAATGAAGACCTGAAGTGCCAGCTAGCATTCGTCAAAGAGGAAGCCGTGCTCATGAGGAAGAAGGCAGCCAAGATCGACAAGGAGAAAGACCGCCTGGAGCAGGAGCTGCAGAAGTACCGCTCCTTCTACGGAGAACTGGACAGCACCCATCCTAAAGGAGAAGCCGGGGGGCCGCCCACCACCCGCGAGTCAGAACTTAAACTACGGCTTCGTCTGGTGGAGGAAGAGGCCAACATCCTGGGGAGGAAGATAGTTGAGCTGGAGGTGAGAGCAGACGCTGCAGCGAAAAGTTTCCTTTAGAGGCGGGGCTTATTTTGCTCTGTACTTTAACACAGGTGGAGAACCGTGGGCTGAGAGCCGAGCTCGATGACCTACGAGGCGAGGGGGAGGGCGCTGCAAACGCTGGGTGCGGCAGGCCGGGCGCGGGGCGAGGCCTGGGAGACGACATGACGGAGCTCCGCCAGCAGCTGCAGCTGGTGGAGGACGAAGCCGAGCTTCTGAGGAGAAATCTGGCCGACGCCGAGGAGCAGAACAAGAGGGTGACTGCAGAGCTGAACAAGCTGCGCTTCAAGGCCGGGACTCATGAGGGCGGGGCCAGGCACGGTGGAGGACTGAGCGGAGGGGCAGCGGCTGATGGAGCCAAAGCAGAAACCCTGCAGGAGGAGCTGAAAGCTGCCAGGCTGCAGATTAATGATCTAAGTGGCAAGGTATGAGAAAACAGCCTAACCATAGGAATTATTTCCTGTTTTATGTTGAACTGAAAAACAAGAGTCTTGTAATAATTTTACTATTCGCACAAAAGAAAAAAAAAAAGATCTAACTTTGCCTTGTTTAAAAAAAAACCTTCGTTTTGTGTAAAAGATGGAGCGCTTGCATCCATCTGTGAGGCCAGACATGTTCATCCTAGCATAGCAACGGATTTATTAACATTTATAACATATTCAATAGGGATGCACGATGTTGGATTTTTGGTCGATATCCGATATGCTAAAACTTATTTGGCCGATAATCGATACCAATACCAATACTTTTTCCCTAGACCTACTTACAGAGACTACATAGCTTTTTCTGCTGTGGAATTAAAATACTACATTATTCTGCATGGTCTTTGTTAGTTTGGACTGCTAGTGAATGCAGATGTCAAAGAGGGGCTAAAAATGATGTAACACTTCAACTTGGATTATGTTTAATATGAAATGTATTCATGACATTTACTCTAACACAATGACAACACTTGAACAGTGCAAATTTGTAAATTTTCACAAATCTAAACTCAACGGCGCGTGTGACGTCATAACGTTGTGCTGGCACTGCAGCATCTATATATAAAACAGTGCTTTTGATATTGTTGAGTTATTTTGATGGAATGGCCCATGTCCGATATTTAAAGGTTCAGTCTGCAGTTTCTGTAGAACATCAGCACTTAGAAAAAATTTCAACAAGCAAAGCATTCTGATCCCTCCCCCTCAGAGCCATATATGGCTCTGCCCCCTTGTGGTCTGTTGAAATTCAAATTCAAGCTCTGTTTTTATTGGCTGATTCAAATTCAAGCTCGGTTTTTATTGGCTGGTTACAAACTTTGTTTTTATTGGCTGGAAAATGGCGGGTCACTTTTTCTTTTTAGAAATGCTTATTTACCACCTGGAGAAGCAAGGGGACAATATTTTTTTTAATTTTTTTTTCAGAGATTACCTCTCTTAACATCAATCTAGTGACAGAGTGAAGAAATATGTTAAAAATATATTGTTAGAAAAGTTACATATAGCAGCTTTAACTTTATCACTAATATCATCCGATACTGATACCATGCCGATAATATTGTGCATCCCTAATATTCAAAAATATAGTTATACCAATATTTGTAGGGCTCAAGAAAAGTAGGAAGTAGGAGTGCAGTGTAGTGTAGCACCTCTGATAAACGCTAGAAGACTTGCAATGTCCAAATGTTTATGGATAAATGAATAAAAACAGATTCTATTCATGTTGCCCATGTTTAAGTGTTACATTTTGATCATTTAGAGTTTTGTAAATCTCGTAAATTAACCACTAAAACCCACTGAAGTGTGTGCAGAGCAGCTGTAAGTTGTGGATCATATAAGTTCACACTGCACCCCCACCACTGCTATGGTAGAGCTCATATTTGGTACAGTTGTGTTCCAGAGTCAGAGAGTCTTTATTGTCATTTGCACCGCATGTGGTACATGTGATGAAACGAGATTATGTACACAGGGTCCCAGTTACATCCAACAACAAAATGTAAGAGAAAAACAGTAATAACATCTAGGATATAACTAAGAAAAACATCAACTAGAAATACACTAAGCCCTAATGTAATAGAAAAACATCATTACAAACAGCAGCACGAACACGAGTCTGTATGAGCAGATGGTCACAGATGAACACAGCAACAAGAAAACAGATCAGCATCAGCATGATGTGATATTTTGCAGTGATTATTCTTATTATTTATTTATTCATGAGTCTAACAGCCTCAGGGTAGAAGCTGTTCCTCAGTCTAGTGGTTCTACATTTGATGCTCCTTAACCGCCGTCCTGAAGGGAGTGGGGCAAAGAGTGTGTGTGCTGGGTGAGTGGGGTCTTTTATGATGCAGGTGGCTCTTTTCCTGCATCTGGAGGTGTAAATACCATACCATACCATTTTATTTATAAAGCACTTTCAACAGGAACAAGTCCACACCAAAGTGCTAAATGTCTGTGATGGTGGGGAGACTGACTCCAACAGACCTCTGTGCAGCCTTCACCACTCTCTGTAGAGCTTTTCTTTCTGCAACTGTGCAGCCTCCATGCCACACGTTGATGCTGGAGCACAGGATGCTCTCCACTGCACACCTGTAGAAGGAGGTGAGGACTGGGCTACTCAGACCAGCTCGTCTCAGCCGTCTGAGGAAGTAGAGTCTCTGATGACCTTTCTTGATCAGGCTGGTGGTGTTGTTGGTCCAGCTGAGATTATCATTCAAGTGTACCCCCAAGTACTTGTAGCTGGAGACCACTTCCACCGCAGATCCACTTATGTTCAGTGGGGTGTGGGTTTGTTTGTTCCTTCTGAAGTCCACAATCATCTCCTTTGTCTTCTTCACATTCATGTGAAGGTTATTCTCTTTGCACCAGCTCTCCAGGTGTTCCACCTCCTGCCTGTAGCTGGACTCATCATTGTTTGTGATGCATCCCACCACCGCTGTATCATCTGCAAACTTTACAATATGACAGCCTGGATGGGTAGCTGCACAATCATATGTGAGCAGAGTGAACAGAAGAGGGCTCAGCACACATCCTTGAGGAGAGCCAGTGCTGAGGGTAATGGTGGAGGAGGAGAAGTTGTGGATCTTCACGGACTGAGGTCTGTTTGTTAAGAAGTCTAGTACCCAGTTACAAATGGAGGGGCTTAGTCCAAGTGTGGATAGTTTGTCCATCAGAGTTTGGGGGATCATGGTGTTGAAGGCAGATGTGAAGTCCACAAAGAGCATACGGACGTAGGAGTCCTTCTGATCCAGGTGGGTGAGAGCAGTGTGGACCACAGAGGAGATGGCGTCCTCTGTTGATCGGTTCTCGCGGTATGCATACTGATGAGGGTCCTCGTTGATGTTGACGGTTGTTTTGATGTGGGTCATGACCAGTTTCTCAAAGCATTTTGCGACTATCGGGGCAGCACGGTGGCACAACTGGTAGAGCTGCTGCCTCTCAGCGAGAAGGTTGCCGGTTCAAATCCCGGTCCGGGGCCTTTCTGGGTGGAGTTTGCATGTTCTCCCCGTGCATGCGTGGGTTTCCTCCGGGTACTCCGGTTTCCTCCCACAGACCAAAAAACATGCTTGTTAGGCTGATTGGTGACTCTAAATTGACCCTAGGTGTGAGTGTGAGAGTGGATGGTTGTTTGGTGTGAGTGAGACAGGTCCCTCTTGTAAATGAGTCCCCGTGACTCAACGAGGCTAGCCTGTATAAATAAAGGTTGAATGAATGAATGAATGAATCGGGGTGAGGGCCACCGGCCGATAGTCATTCAGACCAGTCACTGTGGAGCTTTTTGGGACTGGGATGATGGTGGCAGTCTTCAGGCAGGTGGGAACTGTTTCCAGGGCAAGTGAGGTGTTGAAGATGTCAGCCAGCACCTCACAGAGCTGGTCCGCACATTCCTTCAGAACATTCCCGGGGATGTTGTCCGGTCCAGTTGCTTTATGACGGTTGATCCTTCTGAGACTACCTCTCACTTCTGTTGCAGTCATGCTGAGATGCTCTTCATCTGGTGATGAGGTGAGTCTGGTGCTGGCTGGTCTGTTTGGGTCTTCAAAGCGAGCATAAAACTTATTGAGGGCATTGGGTAGAGATGGGTCTTTGGGGCATTGTTTGCTCCTGCCTTTATAATCAGTTATGCATTTGATGCCCCTCCACATGCTCCGTGGGTCTTGTGAGGTGAACTGACCCTCGATCCTCTGTGCATATGTGGCCTTGGCCCTCTTAATGCCAGCAACCAGCTCTTTCCTGGTCTTTCTCAGTTCCTTTGAGTCTTCAGACTTGAAGGCAGCGTTCCTAGCTGCCAGCAAGGTGCGAACCTCTGCGTTTAACCAGGGTTTTGTGTTGGGGTAACATTTAACATGTTTTTTATGGATACATTTTCAGAGCATGTGCTAATATAACCCAGTACTGACGAAGCATATAGTTCAAGATCCACAGATCCTTCATGATCCGCTGCCTTCCTGAAAACATTCCAGTCTGTTTTTTCAAAGCAGTCTCTCAGCATGGGGGTGCTGTCCTGGAGCCAACATTTGACTTCCTTTTGTTCTGGTTTGGAGCGTCTCAGTGGGGGTGGTTGGGCTGGGACCATAAGGATGGATAAATGGTCTGAAAAACTGAGCGGGGGTGTAGCTTCGCTGTGTACGCGCCCCTCACATTTGTGTAAACATGGTCGAGCGTGTTACTCCCTCGTGTTGCTATGGATACGTGTTGGTTGAAGGTTGGGAGACAGTCCTTTAAATTCACGTGGTTAAAGTCACCTAGGACAATACAAAGCCCCTCTGGATATTTACACTGCAGCGAGCTGATTAAATCATGAATTTCTTCCAGGGCGACATTAGCATTAGCATCAGGAGGAGATGTAAATTACTGTGATAAGGATCACTGAGAACTCGCGGGGGAGGTAGTGGGGGCGGCACCTCACTGTCATCAGCTCCACAGCAGTTGTGCATAGACGTGTAATAACAGCACAATTCGTGCACCAGTTCGTACTCACGTAAACACACACACCGCCGCCTCGTGTTTTTCCCGTAGTCTCTGTGCAGCGGTCCGCTCTAAAAAAAGAGTCTGTCATCCAGTTCATACACAGAGTCCGGTGTTTCCTTAGAAATCCACGTTTCCGTGTGGCAAAGCACAGAGCATTTCTTCATTTCATCTGACGTTGTTACTCTCAGACGAAGCAAATCCATTTTGCTGTCCAGCAAGCGGACGTTAGACAGAAAAAGAGCCAGCATCGGGGGTCTCCTGGTTTTAGCGTCCGCCCGCAGCCTCACCATAATCCCCGCCCGGCAGCCCCGCTTCTGCCGCCGGGAGCACCGCTTCCTTTTCTTTTCGCCGGAGCGTGAGCCGGAGCACCTTCGCTGTAGCTTCCAGGTGGATGATTTTAAAAGCCGCATCCTGCCGAGCGTAGATTTGAGTTTGTTGCTGATTTCAGCTGTGCCCTGTGGCAAATTCGCTCCAATTCTCAACAGTTCAGTTCGGCTATAATTCACCCGCATAAAACGTGCAGAGTCAGGCACAGAACCACTATTAAAATTACTAAAAGCTAGAGATGAACTGGGAGCCCATGAAGCTGCTGCCGGTCGGAGCGCGGCCATCTTGGAGTTTGCAAACAGCTTTAAAATTTAACATAAAATCATCAACCTGCTACTTCCAATCATCTTCAAAACCTGCTTGATCTTGATTTGCTGTGTGAGGTGTCACAGCTACAACACCGTGTCAACATTTGTCCTTTTAACTCAAGAGTGAGAACGTTAATGATGACTAACATATTTTTCGAGTTAGTCTGTCAAAATAAAATCAGTAGTCACCTAAGTTTTACCCAAGGAGTGAAGCTTCTGTTTAACTCCAGTAAAAATCTGTTGACTGTGAAAGAGTTTTATGTTCACTATTTTAAAAATAGTTTCTGGTTTACTTGGTTTGATGTTTCTTGGATTATGCTAAATTCCTTTTATCGCCGAGCTTGAATGTAGGACTCAAACCTGCAGCTTTGGGATTACAAGACTGTAGCACTGTTGGCAAAAGACTAGCTAAAAGCTAAAAGTAGCAAAATGTTACTTAAAAGAGCAACAGGTTAACTAAAACTTGAACAAATAAATTGGTTTGAATTTTGTTTCTTTATGATTATTTTTTTTTTTGGACCAGTCTTTATGACGTTGCAGTAAGTACCTTTAACACACAAAATATCTTTCCGTCTCTCTTCCACCTCTGTTCTTCTTGCTCAGGTAATGCAGCTACAATACGAGAACCGTGTGCTCCTCTCCAACATGCAACGCTACGATCTGGCCTCCCATCTCTCTCTGCGGCCCAGCCCACGGGACAGCGACGCAGAGAGCGACGCCGGGGGTGCCACGAGCGGCCGGCGCGAGAGCGACGAGGACTCCACCTCCTCCCGCCTGCTCCCGCCTCATCGCAAGCGCGAGGGCCCCGTAGGCGGGGAAAGTGACTCGGATGAGGTGAGGAACAATAACGGCAGCAGCCGATGCATGACGCCCACGCGAAGCCTCTACACCCCAACAGGGCCGGAAGGCTCCGCCTCTTCTGCCTTGGCCCGCTTCCTGCCCGTTGGCCGCTGCAGCCTACGTGAGCGGCAGCAGATGATAGACATCCGCGGGGAGGCAGAGAGGCTCGTTCGCACCATCGACAGGCTCATCGCCGACACGGCCACCATCATCTCGGAGGCGAGGGTCTACTTTTCGAATGGGGACCTAATGTTTGGGAGGGGAGGAGAGGAAGGCGGGGAGGACGATGGGAGCAGGATCAGGGAACACGAACTGCTGTATCGCATCAACGCTCAGATGAAGGCCTTCCGAAAAGAGCTGCAAGCTTTCATCGACAGACTGGAAGTGCCGAGGCTCGAGGACAGAGAGGCAGACGAGCCACTTTCGGTGAGAATAAGGCTTGAAATATTAAAAGTTCATGGTGGGGGGACCAAAAGATCACAGACTTAATGCTGATATTTCTTCTTCTGTTTTTCACTTGTTTCTCCTCTGTTACGTTTTATGGCTCTTCAGATGTTCCAGCCCATCATTTTGCTCATCCTCATACTTGTCTTGTTCTCATCTCTCTCGTACGCCACCATCTTTAAACTAGTCTTCCTTTTTACCCTTTTCTTCGTTCTGTGATGTCGGCCTCTCTTAGTTTACAACATTCCACCTTTGTTTTTTGTTGTTGTTGTTGTAGCACTGTAGATTTTATTTTTCCAACCCCACATTATTTGTTGTCATGGTAACCAAAAGCACAGACAAAGCTCAGCACCTGCCAATGGCGCTAACGAATTGGCTTAAACACCTGGAGTCTACATTATTAAAACACATCGCTGCAGAAGGTGAGTAACAGAAGGTTACTGTGCTTTAAAACAAACAACACTGAAAGTAAAAATTTAAAGTTTAAAAAAGAAAATACAGTACTCTCTAGTTTATCGCAGGGGATCCGTACCCTGAAGCCCCGAGATAAGTGAAAAACCACTAGAGATAGTAGTACAAGTCGTAAGTACCATATTTTCTGCCATAAACATCACACCTCCCTATAAGTTGCATCAGTCCAAATATGTCTAATAAAGTAGAAAGATCCATAAATCGCTTCGCCATATACGTTGCTTCTATTATATGTCATCGCTGACACGCCGCGTTTCTTATGCGTCACTGCTGACAACCCGGAAATGTGGGCCGGTGTTGTGCCAAAAATCGATTGGCTGCCAAATGGTGGCCGCGGGGATGTGCACGGTAGGACTTAAAAATAATTTAACAAGATTATCACTTAAAAACAATATTTGTTTGCTCAAAATTATAGTAAAGGTACAGTATGTCTCAGTCTATCTTTTCCTTAATAAATTCACTTTGACAGTCAAATCAGCTGCATTTTCACAAGCCGATAGCAGAACAATACTTGCTCTTCTCAAGGGCGGACGTCTCCTCTCAGTCTCTGCTTTGCTTTTGCTTTGTCTTGTCTGTGAAACTGTCTGAGAGCCTCTCTTCTACAAAATCTTCCGAATCATAACTATGGACTTCAATTTTGGTCAGTTGGTCCCTCAACACAACTGATAACATTTCTTTAAAGAGAAGACAAGCTGTAGGCGAGCCGATTTGCCCTTTTGGCATGCACACAGCTGGATATCTCATCGACTTGGAAGACTTGATGATGTGTCTATCTCTGCTGTCATCTGTGGATCTTCAGGACGCAAATTTAATTGGATTTATGACAATTGGTTCCTGCTTTTTGGATTTGGCTGGTTCCTGGTCTATCAACATAAAAGGAAGACGTCGGCTGCTAATCTGGACCTGGCCAGGCTGCCTGCCTTACATGATGGCTTGGTTCATGTCTCGAAAACCCAGACTTTTGGCTTGACTTTTGGATTAGATCTCGGGGATTTTCTGAGGCACGTTTCATTGGTATGGTCATTTTTAATTTGGACATTTCGGAAGCGAGTGGACTGACACAGACTGAAGGTAGATGTCATTAAAGTTCTGCCTGTTCCCAAAACATTCGTGTTTATCTGACATTTGGCTCCCCGACTGGCCTTGACAGGCCGTCTTATCTCAACACGCCTGTAGAAGTTTTTTAAACCTGACGCTCTCACCCTCCCAAACCTGCTACTGAGGAATTCCACAGACTTTTCAGAGGAGCCCAGCTGAATAAACATTATGTCATCATTTCAGGACTCTGGATTCGCCTCTGGCCATCCTCTCCAAACCCTATGTGTCATTTTTCACCACTTTTATTGTCTGTCCAACAGATCTCACTTGTAAATGAGTCTTCGAGGTTCAATGTGACTTATCTGTTTGAATAAAGGTTGAATGAATGAAAAAGAAACATCAACGTGCAAAGAGCGAATTGTGCATTTCTTCGAAATTTAACAAGATAACCACTAAAACAATTATTTGTTACCTTGACATTACAGGTAGTCCTCGAGTTACGACGGAGTTCCGTTCCTACGCTCCGTCGTAACCCGAATTTCCACGTAAGTCGGAACATACGTAAATACTGCACCTTATACGTACAGTGCTGTATTTTACCAAGCACTTAGCCTATCCTAACACAGTACCCTACATAATTATCAAAACACACATATATTTCAGAGCCATAATGAAGGGAAAAAATAGTTAATTTCCTACTCTGGACTGCTGGTGAAGCCATTTCCTCCGTTCCTCCCTCCCTCCTCCGGATTCTCCATTCGTTTACATTGTAAAACCGTCGTCCATAAAACAGCTACTTTTCCACAGCTGCTGCCTGTCCAGCTTGGTCCGACAAGTTTTGTTTTGTTTTTTGAATGTCCAGAGGACCAGACTTAGCTTTTTTTAGAGAGTATAGGGCAAGCTGTAGCCTCCGCAGCTAAACCGGAAACTGCGTAAATCGGCTTAAAAATAAAAAATTTCAATATATATATATATTTTATTTTATTTTATGGGAGGTGCGTCATAACCGCGAAACGTAACTCGAGGCCGTCGTAAGTCGAGGACTACCTGTATAGCAAAGGTGTATCTCAGTTGAACCTTTACTTAATAAATGCACTTCATTGGTCAAATTAGCTGCATTTCGCCAGGGCAATGCAGTGAAATGAAGCTGATTTGACGATTGCTCCAAGTGAGCTGGATGAAGGTGGCAGCTATGGCAAGTCGATTGTGTTATTAATAGCCACTTTTACCTATTGCGTGATACAACAGCATGCCATACTACTCTAGTGCAATCTAGTGGCTGAAAATGGTACTGTTCAATATTTTCAGTCAGAATGAATAAAAACGGTCATATCTCTGCCAAAAATTGGTTTATAAATATGGGAGAAAAAAATCCATAAATATGTCGCGTTGGCATATAAATTGCAGGGCATGCAACTTATGCAACAAAACTACAACTTCTAGGGCAAAAAATACAGTAATAGTTTATTTTAGTATGTGTGTACAGGTAGTCCCCGACTTACGAGCGAATTCCGTTCCTGCGAGTTGCTCGTAACACGAAAATTCGTAAGTTGGAACACGAAGCACGTGTTCTCGTAAGTCCGGATTTTCGCTCGTAAGTTGGAACATTTATGCTAGCGCTACTACGAACACTCGTTTTTCATCAAAAACTTTCATATTAGTTCATAAACATGGTCGGAAACGTGTTTCCAAATGGTTAGCTAACACACTTTCATCTAAAAACACAAAAAAGTGCTGTATTTTTTACGAATTTACTTCTCTTTCGCCAGCTCGTAAGTCCGGGACCTCGTATGTAAGAGCGCTCGTAAGTCGGGGACTACCTATATATCTATATATGTGTATGTATAAATGAGTTTTAAATCCTTCCCACACTCTTGCAATATTCTAAACAATGGCCCTCATGCACGAACATGTTCGTATTTTTATCCTAAATTTCTCTTACTTTTGTTCGTACGAAGCGTTCGTACGAACATGCCACGTCAGATTCAACAAACTCTTCTATCCTCAGGAAAAGTGTGTAAATGAGCTGCGTACTATGATGAATCCCACCTGTTCTATTCACCTGCGCGTGCACGCGGAGAGGTTATTTACATAATTCCCACCCCTCAAAACACCATATAAGGCTACGTTTCCTGCCTCAGAGGCAAAACGTGTTCGTTCATAAAATGACAGCGAAAAGTAAAAAGAAGAACTCTACCGGTGCGGAGATTGAAGTTCTGCTCTCTGAGGTCAAGAAAAGAAAATCTGTCCTTATTAGCAGCGTATGTTTGTTTATAATAAATGTGGACCTTAAAATATACACGCGTCCTGGTGGCTTATTGGGTAAAGCATTGCACCGCTTATCGAGACCTCGTGGGTTCGATTCCCACAAGGTATGACTTTTTTTTTTTCCTTCTTTCTTTAGATTATTTATTCATTCCAGATTAAAAAGACTTTATGCTTAATTTCTTGTTGTATTGTAAATAGTTTTCTTGTGTTTTTTAAATCTGGAATGAATTAAAAGGAGAAAAAAAAACGTTGTCCCATGTGGGAATTGAACCCATAAGGTTCAGAACTGCGACGCAACATTCTACTCATTGAGCTATCTGACTTCTATGACAGCAACAGGAGGAGGTCAACCTAAAGTCTGCGTTACCAAAGTCTGCGTTACCGAGACAAATTAAACTTAAATTAATTCATAATTTAAGTTGGTTTCAGTTTGAGATCTTCATATTAATATTGTAGTGTTAGAAAACGGCATTGATAACAAATTGATTTTAATTTAAATACTTTAATCCGTTAGTCATTATTACATTTAAAATTATAATTCGACTTCAAACAGAACCTATTGTCAAAAACAATTGTGGTGCGTGACTTTTTTAAACTCTAAATATTTTCTAAATAACGAAATATGAAGTTATTAGTGGAGAAATTCCGTCTGGATGACAGCAGACCGACTGCTCGTAAAATATACGACAGGTCCGGACCACTCGTAAATTTTGTTCGTATCTGAAAAAAATCGTAGGATACGAAAACATTGTTGAATGCCACAAATGATCCTAAATCACTCGTACGCACAGTTTAAGAACAAATCTGTGCGTACGAACGGTTCGTGCATGAGGGCCAATGTTTCTAAACTCTAAATGCTCTAAAAGAGAACAGCATGGCATGATTTCCTGCTCTCTGCTACCTGCCAGTGCTCTTGGCCACGCCCACTTCTCTGCTGCAGAGTGGAGATAAGACACACTGCAGGAGGAAGCTTCTCCTGAGCTTTGGGCTGCACACAGACATGTGCAGCAGGTGCTAGGGTAACCTCTTAAGTGTAGAGAAATTTTCAGCAAATTTTTTATTTTTTTTCTACTTTAATTCATGAGCTCGTGGTCAATGTTGCGGGTTCGAGTCCAGGTTGCATCAGGGCATCTGGTGTAAAACAATTGCCAAATCTTCCATGCGAGTTCTCTTGCTGTGGCAACCCCTGAAGAAGAGAGCAGCCAAAATGAACTTACTAATCTTGGCCTGTACGGTGCAGAGTTAATCACTTTTTTGCTGAGAGTTCAGGCGTCAGAATTTGAGTCTTAGTTCTGATTGTCTAAAATAAAGTTTGAGCCAGCAGCCTATTAGATAGATTGGAAGCAGTTTTTTTATATTTAGCGCAGCAAATTGCATAATCTTATGTAACGTCCAGCCTTATGTAAGGTTTTACTTCGACATCCATCCATCAGTTTTCTTCGGCTTGTTCCATAGTGAGCAGCTTGAGCAGGGAGAACCAGACATTTCTTTCCAAAGCCAACTCGTCAAAAAAATATTTTGACTTGTTATCTTGTTATTTCAGTCACTACGGACTACTGTACTTGCTGATGTGAAGATTTTGCTGGTGTTTGAATCCATAATCCATAAAATTCCATTACTTTTATCAGTTCGCTTTGCTACTAGTAGCTAGCTTGCTCACAAATCACAATGTTGAGAACACCACAATGGTTTTTAAAACTTGCAACTGAAACACGGCCACGTTGGGTCATTTCCAGATTTGAATTCTGAGGTAAACTGAACATAGTGTTTCAATAAAGTCAATTCAATTCAGTTCATTTATATAGCACCAAGTCACAACAGAAGTCATCTCAGGAGCTAAACAGAGTGTTTCAGACCAAAAGATGGCAACAGAAACACATTTAAACTAAAAAAGAATGCCTTTTTTTTAACATTAAAGCTTGTGAGCCTAAACTGTCTGACCCCTAAAAATATAGTTAAGCACCTGTAAATAATCAAAATATAAGCTGTTTGAAAGACATGAACAGGATGCATGTACAACAGAAAAAATAGCTACCGTAAACAACAATGGAAAGTCTTACAGGAACAGTTCAAATCGTACTTTATATTTCACCTGTTGGAGACAGACTATTAAATGGTTTCCATTTGGCGGAATGAGATCAGACAAGCTAACAGCTATAGTTACCTTAAAACTATTACAATATAAAACTTTTACAGTGGAGCGTACAATTTTAGTAACAACCACCCCTCTGTCATTTTTGTATTACACAATTTTTCTGTCAAAATATCAGGAACTGCAAAAACTACACATACAGTAGCTAGCTTCCATGCTATTGTCCACTGCAAATAACTACAGAAGGTCATGTACATAACTAATGTGACATTTAAGGCTGTGTGAAATTTATAAAAAAGTATTCTTATGAAACACTACGACACCTTTGAAACTAATCGTTTTTAAATGGAGTCTATTTTGGTCTTGGCCCTGCTCAGGCTAGAAATCAGTTTGTTTATCCCAATGGTACCCAACCCTGGTCCTTGAGGAACACCATTCTGCATGTTTTAGTTGTTTCCCTGCTTTGGCACACCTGATTTAAATGAATGGTGCTTCTGCAGAACACGAGGAAGTAATTAAATCACTGAACATAACGATAAAACATGCAGGATGGTGTTCCTCAAGGAAATGGGTTGGGAACCACTGGTTTTCCATTCAAATTGTCATTTAAAGAGCTATCTACAACAGGTTAGATAGTTACTATTCATACTGTTTTGCCAGAAACTCACTTTAAAATATCTGAAGGTTCACTTTAAAGTGAACTCTGGCAAAGACAAAACCACAACAGTCCTTTTTTTAACCTTGTCACTATAAATATTGTCCCCTGTAGCATGTTGTAAAGTCAGAATGTCTCTTTGTTTTCCAGAGCAAACCCTGCCCTTCCATCCTGCTGCTGCTTATTCCTAAAGGTAACGTAAGGACAAAGTTTGTTTGTGTTCCTCCCCTTAACTCACGAGGGGTTGAGTCATTAAGTAAGGAGCACAACAGGTGGAGGAATGGTGATCCAAGGGGCTTCAAACTGAAAGGAATTTCAATCATCACATGCCAAATGTCAGCTCCTGTTGTTGGGGGAGCCCTAAAATTCCCCACGGAGCGCCTAATTTGGGCAGATTGATGCATTTGATTGTGAAACATACCAGTAAACAGCCCTCAGGAGACAGTCCATTCCCCGGGTTCAAGTGGATAATTTGATTCATTGCACAATTTAAAAGTGCTACTAGGGTCGATTGCGTCGTATTTGATTTTTCAATGTACTGAAAGTTGAAAGAATTTAAAGAATGTCTTTAAAATATATCGAGCACGCCTGGCGTCCACCTGACAGTCTCCTCTTCGTGACTGTCTTCAATAAAGATATTATTGACCGTGACACATAATTACTCACTGTGTCACCTACGCCCATTTGGCACCCGTTGGAAAAATGATTTGCAGCGCGGCGTGGTCACAAGGCGAAATCTGCCGGAGCATCCTAAAAGCAGAGTAGCAACAGAGAAGCCCATTGGCTGCGAGGACGGCAGCAGCTGAAACGGCTATGTAAACACTTTCCCTCTCTCCATGCGCCCCAGTAATTATAGCCAGGATGCTGGTGACGACAGTCGTCCCTTCGAGACTTCAAATGCTGGAATAAATTTGACATTATGATATTTGAGCCCAACTCGGTAGGCGCGCGCTCTTGCAGGAGGGGCTAGTATAAAGCCAGGGGAGCCCGGCTGGAACAGAAGATGTTTACCCTTTACAGCTCACAGCTCCACCGGTCTTAACTCGCACGAAGGAGGGAGGAAGTGGGGTGGGGGACCCTCTTTAAATCGCGTCCGCCGGAATTTACGTAACAGAGCCGAGGTGGGAAAGCGAAGGGTAGCACGGCGAAGAGGAGACTTTTTTTATCTGTTTGAGAAAAGGTGTCTCTGAGAGCAGGACGGACTGCGCAGGGATCAGAGCAGGTACAGGATCATTACTGGAGGGCAGGTGTTCAGGTAAGAACTGTCGTGTTTAATGGTCATTTTTCTGCTGTTTGGAGCCACATGAGACGGCATAATATAAAGTCTGTAGCCTCCAGTGTATCTACATGAAGTTATCATACTCTGCTGATAATTGAACTACTTTTTCATATATTGCATGTATTCTGTGCTCTTACTAGGCATAGTTATTCATCTTCACTCGCATCGCAGGAGGACCGTTACATTCAGGCACTTTCCTCTAATAATGACAACAGAAAGCCTCGTTGTTTGTATTTACTTCATAATTAGCAGCGACGCTGATTCGTTTTTAGCGGCTTCGTCAGCTGTTGAAGAATCTTGAGGGGTGGGCTTGAAGGCATGAGGGGTGTGACGCAGCTGAAATTCAACGAGGACATTCGGTCCCGAGTGTGAGGACAGATGAAGAGCAGGGACAGTTAAACACCAAACAGTTCATTATAAAGACAATAATTATGCATTCTGTATGTTTGATTGCAGTAGATGCAGGTTTGCTGGCTAATGGTTGTAGTGAACGTCCTCCTTGTTGACTTGAGGATTTGTAACACATATTCTGTCTTCTATTCAGTTCTATATTGTTTTGCTTTTATGTTAAAAACAACTTTTAGAACATTGTATTAATTCAATGCACTAAGAATGGATGTTTACATTTCTGTATTGATCTTGTTTTAAACTGTATGAACTGATTTAAAATTAATTGATTTTGATAAATAAAGAATATTTTGTGAATGTATGGGTTTGTTTTTGTCTCTTAAAGGTACAATTTGCCATGTCGCTCCAACTGTACCTCCTTGGGTACATAATTTGTACCTTTTTAATGGGTACAGTTTTGTACCTGTAAATAAAGGTACATTTTTGTCACTAGAGGTACAGACATGTTCTTTTAAAGGTACAGAAAATAAGGTACAAAATTGTTCCTAGGTTTAGTGGTACAATATTGTCCTCCACTAGGGTACTGCTGGAGCGACAAAGCCTTTGTACCTTTTTAGGTCCATTCCTGTTCCTTTATTTTTTTGTGTGTATCTACAACAAGTGAGATCAAAGTTTGTGCTCAATAATCCAGGTAAAAAAAAAAAAAAACAAAGTCGGGTCCTCTGGATAGTTGCTGTTTTTGTTTAAACATTTCATCCTTCATCCAAAGGACTTCATCAGTCCGAGGAGCTGACACAAACTCAGTCCCACAAGCAGCACACTCACATGGTGGACCAACCAGTTTGATGGTGATAAGATGATTTCCAGAGACCGCCCTCTCCCCCATCGGCTCCTCTGAGGCAGCCATGGCCAAAGTGGTTCAAATCATCAAAGTCCATGCTCGATAATCCAGGTAAACAACAAATAAGGTTCTGATTTATCACATTTTTTTCTAAAAAATAATAAATAAACCATCACTACTCAAGCAGCTAACTACTGTAAACAGTCTGTTGTGAGCCTCGATGCAGAAACTAAAACTTAAACCTCCTAATGACTTCTTCCTCCCAGCTCTTCCCTTGAGGCCTCTCCACCAGTTAATTATCTTCTCCCCACCTCTTCTCCAACTGGCCATTGTTGTGTTCCTCTGCATTCAAACCAACTAAGCACATGGCAACCTGGCATGGGGTAGCCACTCCATTAAAATACTATGCTTTCTGGTTGCCAAACACTCGAGCCTCTGTTTAGCCACAGAAACAGTGAAATGTGTCAACACTGAGAGCGAGGACCCCACGCTCAACTTATTAGCACTATTAGCCCGATTGCTTTGTCAGCCATCTTTGTTGGCTCCACTTTTGTTACCCAGAATGCAGTCGAGGCAGAGAAAGAGGAAGATAGACGTGGCAAGAAGAGGGCAGGAGGAGAGATGCTATTCAAATTCAAATTGTCCAGGCAGTCTTTTTGCCTTTGTCCGGGGCCAGAGGGCGATGATTAGGAGAAGTCCCCTCCATTTTATGGTGATGCCTCCCATTCAGTCTCCAACACCCCCCCCCCCACACACACACACACACACGCATACACACATGCTAACGGTAATTGGCTGCTGCAACATGGACAAGCCAAGGAGTTGATTCCTCTGAGGAATTTCTGAGCAGCCTCCCCTCCACAACAGCACACACACACACACACACACAGTTCCCTCAGCTTCCACTCGCTGTCATTCATCTCACAATGGCTGTCACACACAAAAAAAGTTTGTCCTGTATGTGTGTCTGTGTGCCAACAGGCTAACACCACAGATACTTGGTAAATAAGCTCTCTTCCCATCCTTATCAAAGTCAAAGTCAAAGTCAACTTTATTGTCAGATCTGCAATATGTACAGTGCAGGACATACACAGGACCGAAATTGCGTTTCTCTCAGTCCCTCGGTGCAACAGTAAACATCTAAACATTGAAACACTGAAACATATAATAATAGACATAAGCATAAAAATAGTAAAACTAACACTGTCCTGTGTGTTTTTTTTTTTTTTTTTTTTTTTGCATAGTGGTATAAAAAAAGAGTATAAAAAGTATAACTAAAATAAACTAAAGGTTTCTAGCATTGACATTTGCAAAGTGGCAAAGCAGCGTATGAGTCAATGTACACAGTATATGTATGAGGTAGTAGTTGATGTTGTTGTAGAGGCAAAAAGTGGCATATGCAGTAAGGCACATTGGGCATCCCTAAATAAGACCGTTCAGAGCACACTGTATATGTACCAGCAGTGGTGTAGATATTAGAGTAGTGTAAATAAATGTAAACAGTAGTAATTACATGTAAGCAGTAGTAATAAAAGTAAACAGTATTAATAAATGTAAACAGAGAATGTAAACAGTATTATGATTATAGGCAGTGATGTAATACAGACATTAGTGCAAGTATGAGAAGTAGTGCAAACTGTATGAGCACATGACCGAGAGTTTAGTGAAAACCCGTTTGGTGACACAGAGTCTAGTGTTAAAAACTTTGTGTTGAGTGATAATATGTGAGAAAGTTTTAGTGTTAAGGCAGTTCAAATGGGAGGGGAGGCAGAGCAGGCAGAGTGTTTAGCATTCTGACTGCCTGATGAACAGAGCTGTCTCTCAGTCTGCTGGTTCGAGCCTGGAGACTCCTCAGTCTCCTTCCTGATGGCAGCAGTCTGAAGCAGCTNTATCCCCCTCTATTCCCTCTGAATAAGAAAGTTTACTGAAATCAAGTATTTGCACTCCGCATTTGTCAGTGGGATGTTGCTCCCAAATTATTTTCCCTCTCACCAAAAGCTACCTTGGGGCTGAATGGTTTTTTTTTTTATTTTGGACTGCACGTCTTTTTTTTTGTGCGTGTGTGTCTCTGTTTAGCCCATCGTGTCTCAAGAGGCAATTTCAGACAAACAGCTCTTTCCCAAAAATCTCTGCAACTCTGTGATAAATAAACAGAAACAAAGAACTTTTATTTCTTCAAAGGCTTGCAGCAAAGCTGGCCAGAGCACAGCAACGTGATTCAAATGGAAAAAAGTAAAGCTTTGACTCCAGCAAGAAGGACGTTGTGAGCTATGCAACATTCCTATGTGTGTGTGTGTTTAAACACATACAAACTATTGCATCCTTTGAGGGCACACGGACTATTGCCTAATTTCACTGCTGCCAGTAAAATAGGTTTCTTTGTTTTTACCCTCCTTTAAAAATAATAATAATAATTCAGCTTTCTTATTCCCGTGTTCTCTCGTCTTTTTTTCTTCCTCTTCACCCCTCCCATCCCTTCTACTCCTCTAATTACAAACCAGAGAGGATCTGACGAACAGGTAGCCCTGAGGGCAGCTGTCTAAAAAAACCAGGTGTGCGTCTTCTTTGTGAGCTGTGTCAGCTCGTGTGTATCGCAATAAGTGCATGCGTGTATGACAGGGTTTTGATTTTCATATGTTTTGGCACAGCTGTTTGAGTGTTTATATGCGTGCTACTTATAATGCACACATCGATAATATCTGAAGAAAAACAATAAGAAAGTTTTTTTTAAGAGAAACATTTATGTGATCATTTGAGGTAGTTTATAAAAGTTTATTTTAAAAACTAGGAACCACAATTCTGATATAATTTTTTTTATCTCGCACAACTACTATGAGGCTTTTCAAAGTAAAAAAAGTCAAAGTTTTTTTTATTTGTCATACGCACCACGTGTGGTACATGTGGTGGAATGAAATTGTGTACATAGGGTCCCAGTTACATCCAACAAAATTATAAATTGTAAAGAAAAATAGTAATAAGATCTAATATAACTAAGAAATTTGCTAAGCTAAAAATATGCTAAGCACTATTAGTGCAAAAATAATACGCAGAGCAACAGCAGCATGAACATGAGTGTGTGTGAGCAGATGAGTACGAATGAGCACTAGCATGAAATAAATTAGCAGCATGAGATCAGCAGCACATATTAACAATCAAGTGCCTTTGCAGCTATTAGGACTGTTTAAATAATCTTTGAAACTAATGAACTGAAGCTCATTTTATGTTTTCACTCAGTTTAAGTCAAGAATAAGTACAAATTCTGAGTACCTGTACAAATTACCAATAAACTGTTTGAAAAGATAAAAAAGAGAGTACAGTATAGAACGTCCCCTAGTACAACTTTGAGTTTGTGCACAATTGTATAATCTTCTCCACCGCAACTTCCTAATTCCATCCATCCATCCATCCATCCATCCATCCATTTTCGTCCGCTTATCCGGGGTCGGGTCGCGGGGGTAGCAGCCTAAAGGCTGAGTTAAGGGCGAGATACACTCGAGCGTCCTCACGATACGCCTATACGCAGCGTACGTACGCTGTGGCAAAAGCGTAGCCCCGCGTAGCCCCTCAGGGCATGTACGCGCAAAAGTATTTTTTTACTACGCATACGCGATGCGCATACGCGATGCGCGGTGTCTGACCTAAACTTCCCCGGCGCCGGACTGTTTTGTATGTTACACAAATGAAATAAATTCCCCTTCTTTATCGCTGATCGGGCCTTTTCTTTTGTTTTTTTGCCTAAAGTCAAGTAACCGCTTCTTCCTCCGTTCACTCGATGAATGAAATGAATGAATTCAGGTCCTACCTGGGTGCGCGATGTTTTAAATATTCCCTGGTGGGCTGTGTGCTGCAGGAAAAGCACTCCCTGTTATTATTTTTATTTCTGAGAGAACTTTTTATAACATATATAGTAGAAAGACCGTATCAGAACACCGCAGAAGTCTGAGCGAGCTGCTCATGATGCATTCTCGAGGTTTCACTTTGAGCTGACTGAAATCTGTCAATCATTTCAGTAGGCGTGTCAGCAAGTGACCAATCAGCGAGCTCAGTTGAGTCCCCTCCGTGCTCAGCTGCTCATATTACAACAAGGAGAACGCGAGCGTTTGAAAGCTGATAGTTTCTGAAAGTATAGAAGCGAAAACATACGCACAAAATATGCGCGTATACGCGCGTATACGGAGGACGCTTCAGTATATCTCGGGCTTTAGACTCGCGCTTTGGTCCGCAGGCTGGAGCGCGCGCGCTGCGCGTGCACTGTGCCGTGCGGCGAAATGCGTTTACTGTTTCGCCTCTGTGTTTATAGTTGTCCCACGGCGGCGCATGGCAAAGTGCTGTTCTTTTACGGACCAGCAGGAGGCAGTACCCTCTAAAACCTGTGCATATGTTGCAAGAAAGGTGTAGAAGAAGAAATCTACCGTAGAAGAAGAACTGTTTGAAATCACACAACAAAAACAAATAGCTTTCCGCTCGCGTGCTGAACTGTTGTCTTTATTTGCGGCTTTAATGCATGGAGTCAGCGGAGGAGAAAGCGATCACGTGACTTTTGGCGAAAAAACAAAAGAAAAGTCCGACTCCAGATCAGGAACGAAGGAGAATTTAATACATTTTGTGTCACAAAACATTCCTCCATGCGTCGCGACTCCGTCTCCACGACCACAGCGGCGCAAACAGCTGCAGGCTCCGGCGTGAAGAGGGTGAAGGCTGTCGGTGGGGACCTGTCAATCAAATCGCGCATAGGCTTGCGGAGTTTCAAAAATTCAGAGGTGCACGACACGCGCTAATCCCACGCGCGGGGCCAACGCGCAGGGGCGGGGACTGTGAAATTGCGTCACTTTTGGAGCGCGCACCCTCGCGCGCTGCGCGACGCGTCAAGTATGAATCTAGCTTAAGTAGGGAGGCCCAGACTTCCCTCTCCCCAGCCACATGGAGCAGCTCCTCTGGGGGAATCCCAAGGCGTTCCCAGGCCAGCCGAGAAACATAGTCCCTCCAGCGTGTCCTGGGTCTTCCTCTGGGTCTCCTCCCGGTGGGACATGCCCGGAACACCTCACCAGGGAGGCGTCCAGGAGGCATCCTAACCAGATGCCCGAGCCACCTCAACTGGCTCCTCTCGATGTGGAGAAGCAGCGGCTCTACTCCGAGTCCCTCCCGGATGACTGAGCTTCTCACCCTATCTCTAAGGGAGAGTCCAGACACCCTGCGGAGAAAACTCATTTCAGCCGCTTGTATCCGAGATCTCGTTCTTTCGGTCACAACCCAAAGCTCATGACCATAGATGAGGGTGGGAACGTAGATCGATCGGTAAATTGAGAGCTTTGCCTTTCGACTCAGCTCTCTCTTCACCACGACAGACCGGTACAGAGCCCGCTTCACTGCGGATGCTGCACCTATCCGCCTATCGATCTCACGCTCCAGTTTTCCCTCATTCGTGAACAAGACCCCGAGATACTTAAACTCCTCCACTTGGGGCAGGACCTCATCCCCGACCCGGAGAGGGCATGCTACCCTTTTCCGGCTCAAGACCATGGCCTCGGATTTGGAGGAACTGATCCTCATCCCGGCCGCATCACACTCGGCTGCAAACCGCTCCAGCGAAAGCTGTAGATCACGATCTGATGAAGCCAATAGGACCACATCATCTGCAAAAAACAGAGAAGCGATTCTAAGGCCACCAAAATGGATCCTCTCAACACCTTGGCTGCGCCTAGAAATTCTGTCCATAAAAGTTATGAACAGAATCGGTGACAAAGGGCAACCTTGGCGGAGTCCAACTCTCACTGGAAACGAGCCTGACTTACTGCCGGCTAATTAAGGAACTATATTTTACTACCTTCTGCATTGTTTCATAGACTTATCAAATAACTTTGACTTCCGTTAGTTAATGACCCCCTTCAACAACTGGTTATCCTAAACTAAATGCTGGTGAAGACTCTCAGTCATCCAGGACATGATAAATTCACCTTCACCTCCTGGAAAAGGGACACTCATTTGAGGACCAGAATGTACACATTTTGGACCGAGAACACAGATGGTTAGAGAGGGGTGTGAAGGAAGCTGTTTATGTTAAAAGAGAAAAAACATATCTTAACAGGGGAGGTCTCAGATTTCAACTTTCAAAAATGTATAATGCAGCTTTAAGACTGAGTCCAAGCCAGTTTTCCCACCTGATGGGAACATAGGGGCCTCATCTGTGAATTAGACTAGCAAAGACCATATGAAACCCCTACTGTTAAGGTGTGAGGTGTGATTTGTCATTCGTACATAGGTATATGTGTATCTTATCTCAGCCTTTAAAACCTGAACCCTACACTCAGTGCTCTTTGAATTGAGAAAGCTCCTCGGATGAAGAGCGAAACGTCTTCTGTTACAAATAAAGTCCAGTTGTTTTTGTACTGAAAGTTTCTTGAATTTACCCTAAACTAACAAAAAGCATACAGGTATTCAGATGAGACATGGTTCATTCACAACTGGGTTGACCTGACACAAGTATTTAAGCTTACCGTATAATCTTAATTTAATTATTATTAAAAAAAAAACTCTTAGACTTTTGGAATAGATAACGAGTTTGTGTAACATTTACCTAGATACTGATTTTATTTGTTTCTCTGCTTCAGCCTATCAGCATTTATTTGTTTTTGGACTGAATACTTTTAAAGTGTCCAGGTTTGAATCACTTCAATTCCTATTCTGAGAAAATAAAGAACATGAACATTATCTTTTTGACGCTGTCTGACATTACTTTTCTTACTTGTAGTTGACTACTACTCCATTCATGTTGTGTGTATTTTTTGTTGTAATTTTTTTATCCATTAATCAAAATCATTCACAGACATGCTCTCATGCATGACTGATGATGTTGCTAGGTTTCAGTAAATTATAAGTTATGTGAAGGAGTCATCTAAACGCCTCGAGATTTACGACACTGAAATGTTGAGACCTGTGTTTTGGAATTTAATTGGAGCTGTGCAAGCTTCAACTAACCTTCCTCGGAAAACAAATCTTGTTCAGTGTTTAGATCGCCTGATTTCCGAATCACTATATGTTAACTAGCAAATATGTTTGTAATGCAATATTTCAGAAACAGGAAAAAAAAATCCAAATTCTTCTAAGTACCGGTACTGGTTTATCGTAGCTTTGATTTGTGATGTTTTATCCATGCTGCTGATTTATTGCCTTTAGATTGCTGTATACCCATCTGCCCACAACAAGCTCATGTTCAGGCTGCTCTTTAATATACCATATTATACAATATTATTATTGTTTAGCGTATATCTTAGATCCTTGTACAGTACTGTATACTATTTATTTTCATACTTTATATTTTTGCTATTTTGGGGTGTAACTGGGACCTTGAGTATACAATTTCGTTCCACCTCATGTACCACATATGATGCAAATGACAATAAAGAACCTTGAACCTTTATGTCACGTTAGAAAGATGTCCCCCATTTTCAAATGATTACTTTAAGCACATCTAGTCTGCCTGTGTTTAACTAACCCAGGAAATGGGCACGACACCAGATTCCAGTAGAGACATGGGATGTTTATATCACCCAACATGGAAACTATTGCCTCAAACTTTATTGTGAATGAAGTAGTTATTCACTCACGATCCCTCCAGGAAAGTTTCTGCTCACTCCCCTTCTTAGTTTTACAACAATTCATAATTTTGAGTTTTTCTTTTTTTTTTAAACTGCAATAAAACTGAATCTCAAACAGTGACTCGGTTTAAAGATAACACTCTTGTCTTGGGTTTCATGTATACAGTCATGCATAAGCATCATACTCAATGTGGGCCTTTGCGTGAGATGACTGGATGCCATCACCAGGTTTCCTGGCTGATGACTCAGCCAGCCGCAACTGAAAAATGCAAACAAGTAAGTGAGTTGCAGATTTGGTTTTACCTCGAGGATCAGCATATGGAAATGCCAATCTCCTTGTTGAACTTTGTGGATATCTGTTTTTTTCCCCACTCTGTGTGTTTAGTGCATGTAGAGGGTCACCATTGCTGTTGATTTAATGTTGTTTTACCTCCTGCTCCCAAGAGAGCAGCAATACCTGGAACACATATTTAGGACACATTATAGTTTAACTCTGTCCCCAGTGCGCTCTGACTGATTTACTAGCGTGCCACAGAAATGAAAGGCAAACAAACATACCACATGCACAGATGCATCGACATGTGACTCCCATTTCAAGTTTCTACAGAAAAAGCTCTTTGACAGACATAAAAAAATACAAGCAGGCAAGACATCTCCTAACATCCACTGCCCTTTTATCTTTTAACAGTGCCTATTTATAACACGTCTTGGGAAACGTAAATTTAGACAAGGATGAGTTACAGCAAAGTGTTCTATCAACAAAGACAAAACATTAGAAAAACTACAATAATAAAGGAAGCAAAAAGGGGAAGCTCTCTAACATTAACTGAATCTAAAAAAAAATAGATAAAAAAGTTAGAATTATTTGCAGTTGTTTAAAAACAAATTTGTGTTTTATATGTAAACTATATGTATTTTGTGACTTCCCTAACATGCTACTGATTCTAATGTGATCGAGTGAAGGTGACTACAACAGACGTATAGGTGCAACATCTGCAGTTTTGTGGACTCTGTACTGGTCCGTTGTGGTGAAGAGGGAGCTGAGCTGTAAGGTGACGTTTTCTGTTTACTGGTCGGTCTATGTTCCTACTCTCACCTATGGTCAAGAGCTCAAGCTCAAGAGAATGAGATTGTGGATAAAGGTGGTTGAAATGAGTTTCATCCACAGAGTAGCTGGACTCTCCCTTAGAAATACGGTGAGAAGTTCAGTTATTCGGGAGAGACTCAGAGTAGAACTGCTACTCCTCCACATCAAGAGGAGCCAGTAGAAGTAGTTTGGGCATCTGGTAAGGATGCTACTTGGGCACCTCCCTAGGGAGGTGTTTCGGGTAGGGATGTGCCGATCGATCGGTCACCGATCATAATCGGTCGATAATCATTAAAGCGTATGTGATCGGCTTTTGCCTTCAATTACCGATCACAGAGCCTGTGATGCGAAGTTTGCTAACTGCAAAACGTGCGACGAAAAAGTACCTCGTGGAGGAAGTTCAACGAAGTCCTTCAACACAACAAACCTAATTCGTCATTAAAATGTTTTAATACGTTTTAATAACTTACCAAAAGCCGTCTGCCAGCGCCGCCATAAGCAACACCTGTTAGCATGTAGCCCCACCGAGTAGCCCCACCGAGTCCGCTGCGCAGTTACGGGCAGTCCAGTTTAGCTGCGGCTTCAAAAAGGCTGTCGGCTTTGTTATTCCAAGTTAGCTGGGTGTCCCCCGATATCTTCTGCTTCCAGTCCGACATCGAGGCGAGCTCCAGGAACCTCTGATCGCACAAAGCCGGCTGTCTGCTGCAGCTCTGGTTTAGCATGTTAGCCTTAGCTCATACCATGAGCTGCTGGTCTCGCGCGGTGCTGTGGGAGCGCTCGGCGGAGCGATCGCGGCTGCTGCTCCAGTCCTGAGACATTCACAGAGTTCAGGGAGTGTTTCCAGTTAATTTATCCGTATGAGGCATCCTCTTATGGGAGAAACAGTCCTCCAAAAGCCGACTGCAGAGTCTGGAACTAATGAATGTAAAATGGCGGAGGCGGTATTTCCGGTTCCTGGTTCCCGCAGGAAGTTGTTAAAAAAAACACGAAATTATAAAAAATAAATCATAATAATGATCCATCTTCTTCCGCTTATCCGGGGTCGGGTCGCGGGGGTAGCAGCCTAAGTAGGGAGGCCCAGACTTCCCTCTCCCCAGCCACTTGGAGCAGCTCCTCCGGGGGAATCCCAAGGCGTTCCCAGGCCAGCCGAGAAACATAGTCCCTCCAGCGCGTCCTGGGTCTTCCTCTGGGTCTCCTCCCGGTGGGACATGCCCGGAACACCTCACCAGGGAGGCGTCCAGGAGGCATCCTAACCAGATGCCCGAGCCACCTCAACTGGCTCCTCTCGATGTGGAGAAGCAGCGGCTCTACTCCGAGTCCCTCCCAGATGACTGAGCTTCTCACCCTATCTCTAAGGGAGAGTCCAGCCACCCTGCGGAGAAAACTCATTTCAGCCGCTTGTATCCGAGATCTTGTTCTTTCGGTCATAACCCAAAGCTCATGACCATAGATGAGGGTGGGAACGTAGATCGATCGGTAAATTGAGAGCTTTGCCTTTTGACTCAGCTCTCTCTTCACCACGACAGACCGGTACAGCGCCCGCTTCACTGCGGACGCTGCACCTATCCGCCTGTTCATAATAATGATACTTTACGTATTTATAAAGCCATTTGTAAAAACAGCCAACAGTGCAGCTTTAAGTAGCAAATGGGGTATTTTAGTTTTTTATATGAAGTAATAGATGTGTTTTTTTTTTTAAACAATAAAAAACCTTTTTTTTTTATTGAAAGTTAGTAAGGTAAACATTTTTCTTTGATAATGCAGTTGATAATTACTTTTATTTACTTTGTTCTCTGAAATAAATGAGTAAAAATATGTTTTTGTCTGAATTATGGTGATTTTATGGTTCTGAAAAGAACATGAGTGCTGCTTCTGGCTACAAGATCTGAAAAGTTTTCAGATCTTGTAGCCAGAAGCAGCACTCATAAGTTACAGGCAATCCATCTGATCGGTGATCGGTGATCGGTATATGTGATCGGCACACATATAAGCGATCGGCATTTGTGATCGGTATCGGTGATCGTCACACATAGGTGATCGGTATCGTGATCGGTTTCATAAAACCTGATCGGCATATCCCTAGTTTCGGGCACGTCCGACTGGGATGAGACCCCAAGGAAGACCCAGGACACGCTGGAAAGACATCTTTTAGTAGTCCTGGGAACGGAATCCTGGTTCTCTCTGCTCAAGCTGCTGTCCCTGTCACCAGACTTTTGAACAAGTGGAAGATAACGGATGGATGGATGGCTAGATAGATAAAAACATAGTTGTGTTTTTCTATAAAAAATGCATATTTTGTGACTTCTCTAACATGCCACTGATCCTAATGGACCTTCTTCTTAATGGACTTCAATCAGCCCCTCAATCAGTATGAAAGAAACTACTTTTTTACTTCTCGAGAAATATAAAAATAAAGAAACATGTAACCCTCGTTTCTGATGTTTATCAGTACTGTATCTCATTATCTCTTCATTCCTCAAGACAAAAGCATTAAAAAGAGGGTGGGGGTGGAGCCATTTTCTCAGACAAAAAAAAACAACAACCCTGTTCCGATATCCTTTGATATGCAGTCTGCTTCGACACCTCCTCTGTGGATAACGCTAATGAACAAACGACACTCCAGAGCTCACAGCCAGATAGGAATCATGTGCACTTGCACAGACGCTAATAAATACGAAGTGCCTCAAAGGTCATATAAGAAAAGGGGAAGATAGAGTATAATTTAATTAGTCTTCAAATAAGCCGTTTTACTCACATAACAGTTTAAAATAAACGTTGGAATCCCTGGGAAAACTCTAATTAAATCTAATCAATGCGAGGCGAGGCAAGGCAAGGTATGAGAGGTTTGCTTACACACTGTCTGTTGCTTTGTGCCGGTCTGTGAGCAGAGATTCACCTGGCGCCTCTACCTCTCTGAGGGATTTTAGGTATTAGCTGCGCTGCTAAATATATGGCAGGTGGATGTCAGTATTCTTCTAACCCTTTCCAAGTCAAATTTAGCATGTAATGTCTGCCAGTGAGGGTTTTGTCAGGCTTGCGTATTTGCTGACACGTCACCTTGATCTCTCCGTGAGTGACTGTATGTCTCATACAGAGGGATATGAATACAGAATGACTCATGTGAAAGCAGAATCCAAGCATGTTTCTGTGTTTTATGAGAACTTCAGTGCAGCCTGGACACAACAACTGAGTGTGTGTTTATTTGTTAATAGATAGAGGAATTGCATGCGAGGGGAAAAAAGACATAAAATTATTCCCAGCGCCGGGCGTGGCTGCTTGTAATTATTCAAAAAAAAGGAGAGGTAATTAAGTACACACACATGGTGGTGCTGTTTCTGTGCATCCACAGAATGGAGCGAAAGCAGAAGAAGGCAGAGAAAAAAGGAGTGCCGGAGTTAAGGAAAAAAACAAAAGGGAAGGAAGGAAGAAAGAAAGGAAGGAAGAGAATGAAGGGTGGGAATCACAAAAATAAAAATGAGATTCAAATAAGAAACAAAAGGGAAGCGAAGAGTGAAAAGCATGGGGTGGATGGCATGGCAGGTGGGTGAGGTAACAAAAGAGGGAGGAAGAGGGAGGAGAAAGAAAAGAAAAGGAGGGAGAATGGAAAGTCTTGTATTCCCACAGTCCCTGCATTGCTTTCATTGCCACTGTGTTTTTGGCATGTTGACATGCCGAGGCCTTCAGAGACTGAATGTGTTGATGCCTACCATCAGTGTCCTCTGCCACTG
>JBBPBX010026697.1:14943-37900 GCA_038048925.1 Garcialebias charrua | reverse complement strand
GGGGGGCACTTTGCTTCGCTGTATATTACCATTAAACCAGAGAGCTGAGACTAAACGAGCTCCCTTAACTTTATATAATTAGTAACCGTCTCTTTAATAAGAACAGAAATTATTACGGCAGCAAATGGCTTTCTAGGAATTTACAGAATTCTATCAGTTGATGTGAAACCTCTGTGGTTTGATATTTGTGGTTTATCACAACAAATAGTTTTCAAGAGAGACAAAATAATAAAGTGTTAGCAACATTACTTTCATTGAGCAAAGACGGAGAGGACCTTGTGTCCCGAGAAACAAAACAATTCTTGGCCCACAATTCTTCATGACCAAATATGAACCTGACAGTCGTAGTAAAATAGTTGGACTGTTAGGACAGTTAGGACATGGTTTCTAATTTAGGATTCTGTAATGGTCTCCGGGGCAAGGACCTTGTGGTGGCCAAACCTTATGAGTCTATAAAAGCATCTGGTTTTTTGCTTAAAGGGACGCCAAGAATGTGGCCAATCAGTTGGGTATTTAAGGCAGAAGAGGGCAAGAATGATAAACAAAGACGGCAGAGAGGAAGAGAAAAACACTGAATTGAACGACACCCCAGAAAAATGCATTGCATGCACACAGCAGGTCAGAGAGGGCGTGAGAATATTAGATCATACATTGGGGAAGTTGTCCTAATTTGGGAAGGTTAGCCTAAAGCAAAAGCATTGCTGGAATTTTTATTATTTTTACTTTGGGATCATGGCTGGTTTAAAGTTTGCCAAAGCAGGAGATGGGACTCATTCCAGAAATGCCAAGGAGAGCAAAACGAGGTTATTTTGAACATGTCAGAGGTTGCCTTCAATTGGACTTCTCGTATTTTTGTCTCGTTCTAATAAATTTACAATCACAGTGTCCAACATGTTTCTCTTTACTACAAAAACTCTTCATAGTGTTCCTTCTGTCATAAGGTATTCATATCAAATTTGGTTGTGCTTGAGAGACTTTACTCAAAGTGACTTTAAGTCACAGAGTCTTGTTCTGATACACTGAAAGAGTTATAGAATGAGACATCAGAACCAACTAACACAAAACACACAGGGAAATATTGGGAAAAAAATGTTTTTCTAAATATTTTAGAACATAAACTTTGTGCTTTAACGATACTCATTGCAAAGTATGAAATTAAACATATTTTTTTTTTAAAAGAGTACCGGTACCTGCAGTTTGAAAGAGTTTACTCCTCTAAACTCAATTGTTAGGCTCATGGTCCTCCATGTGAACAACTACTGTAATTTCCGGACTATAAGCCGCTACTTTTTTCCACAAGCTTTGAACCCCATGGTTCATACAATGCTGCGGCTAATTTATAGATTTCTTTGTTGTTGTTGTTGGGCTAATGAGCTTCCTACCCCCAAAACATTTAGCCCCATCACTGTCACAACCGGGCACTCACATAGCACTGTTCAGGAAAAAAAAATGTATGTACATATTTGTGTACCGGTATGTTAATGGTATATATTTAGCTAAAAGCTTTCTAAAAAAACTTTCTGTGCAAATATCTCATATGACAATGTGGACACTCGCGGCTTATATACAAGTGTGGCCAATATATGTACAATTGATTTATTTTTATTATTACTTAGTGGACGTGGCTTATATTCAGTGTGCTCAATAGTCCAGAAATCATGGTAGTTTTGGCAGTCACCAGCAGACTGGTTGATCCACTTTGAAAATGTGTCATTTATAAGAGTGAGTTTGTTTAAGTGCCTCAGAGTGATGAAGTATTTTGGATAAAAGGTGAAACGTTTCAACAAAGACGAATCCTACCTGACTTAACCTTGTTGGATTTATCTACCTGAATTATTGAGCATGAATCAGGGCATTTACTCTACGAGTTTCCCAGATATACCGTACTGATATGCAATTTTGAAATGCAGGTCAACTCTCAATGTGAACAATGCACTTGATAAATCCACTGAAAACCAGCTTGAGTCACCTACGTTAAGCTGGCTGTACAGTAGTTTAGATAAACAAAGATTAATAGTAAGTTTAATATTTGACATGTTTTCTGTTACTTAAGCTCTTTTTGTATGTAATCAAACACATAGTTCACATCCAGTCATAAACTAGGCCATAGAAGGACACATTAACCATAAATGTGAGAAAAACAGTGTTTTTTGTTTATTACTTTGTATATTTTTCTTTCTCCAGACTTCATAAATTTGCAATGACCATCTTTAAAATCTGCTAAAAATGAAAAATGATGTGAAATATTTTATTAACCACCTAAATCTGTCCACTATAAAAACTACATAAACCCTCTGTCTGCTGGTAATTGAGAGGCAAGTAATATTTTTGAAAAATGGAACAACTTAAGTGAAGCAAAGTACAAAAAAAATGTGTTAAATAGCCCCAACAACTGTAAAATGGTAAAAAGTTGGAGCACATCTGAAAAAGAAGCAGCAGAATTCATGCAAAGTCAAACCACCCACCTCATAATCATCATTATCATCATCATCAACATCATCCTGTAATTTATGTATAGGACGAAAACACAATCTGCATTTATGACACTTATTTTAAAATTAAATTGTAACATGTAGGTAAACATTGGTTATCTGAAGATCGCATACTTCTCCTAATGAAGCAGTGGTGGAAGACTTTCTTGTGTGGCGAGATTCTTCAAATGACTGGTCCACTGCCAGACGAGCTCTTCGTCCAGACTTGGCAACCTGGAATAATGTGAAGGATTTTTGAAAAAAAATAATTGTGATTAGTTATTCAAAGCTAGAATTACTAAATATATTTTTGTTTTGCATAAAATCCTGTAATGCAATAGCATTTTTCACACAAAGTTAGTCTCACTCTGTATGCATAAACCCACCAGTTAAAAAAAGTATCTTCCCATGCAGTTTACTTTACCTAGTGGAAGCATATACGTTAGTAAAGAGTATTCCTCCAAACACTAAACCCTGAGGAACTCCGTGACTAACTCTGTTCTAAGAAGAAGATTCATTATTTACATTTACAAATGTCTATCAAATAAATATGATTTTAACCATTTTAAGTTTTTTCTTGTAATCCCAACTTCATATGCAACCTTCTGTAGTAGAATATTGTGATACACTGTATCAAATGCAGCACTGAGGTCTAACAGTGACGAGACACAACTGAGGCCATGAGAATATGATTAGTAATTTTCACCTGTTACCTGTCTCTGTGCTTTGATGAGCTCTAAACACTAACTGAAACTTCTCAAACATATTGTTTCTGTTCATATGTTCACATAATTGATTTGCAACAATTTCCTCAAGGTTTTTTTCGATGAATGTTAGATTAAATATACAAGTAGATTTATAATTGGCCAGAGTTCCTGAATCAAAATCAAGTTTCTGGAGTAAAGGTTTAATTACAGTAAACTTAAAAGTGCTGTGGTATGTAACCATTCATTAAAGACAAACTAAGCAGATCCAAAATGTGGCTATTAATTAGGGGAAATACCTCTTTAAATAATCTGGTTGGGGTGGGATCTAGCAGATACAGGTATAATGTTTGGATTAAGCTTTTTGACAATTCAAAGAGTTCAACAGGACAAAAAACAGTCCAAACATAAATCAGGTTCCAGTTAGATTTCTAAAGCTGCCTCACCTGACAGGGAATCAGAGGCAATAGTAGGAAGGATGGTGTGAAATTTCTCTCTAACTTAAATATTTTTATTTATAAAGAATATCATGGAGTCATCACTGCTTGTAGCTAGGAATACAGTACATGGCACAATAGAGATGGGACGTTCCATTAGTACTGAACAAAAACCTGGGGTTATTTTTATACTAATTTTTTAAAAGATGAATAATATACAGTTCTAGCTTTACGGAGGGCTTTCTTACATGTTAGCAGGCTATCTCTCCAAGATAAATAAAATTATTCAACATTAGTGGAGCACCATTTTCTTTCCAGCTGCCTGTTTTAAAGTAAGTAACTCAGAATTGAACCAAGGAGTCAGTTTCCTCTGATTGAACAATTTCATTATCAGCGGAGCAATATTATCAAGTGAAGTTTGCATTGAAGTTGTAAAATTATTAACAAGATCATCTACTGCTGGTGCATTACTCTGCAAGACAAAGGAAAACAACAATGGAAGAGATTCCTTAAATTTGTTTATTGCATTCTCTAATAAACGCCTGCTATAATGAAATTTACTCTCAGCGGCTGTGTAGTCATTTAAAGCTACAGTATGTAAGATTGTAATGTAGTCTGTAACTTTTCAAACAATATATTTTTAACATATTTCTTCACTCAGTCACTATCTACTGACAAACTGATGTTAGACAAAGTAATCTCTGAAAAAAACTATAGTCCCCTTGCTTCTCTATCAGCATTTATAAAAACACTGAAAACACAGAGTGACCAGGACACTGACAGCCAATAAAAACAGAGTTTGTAACCAGCCAATAAAAACCGAGCTTGAATTCGAATCAGCCAATAAAAACAGAGCTTGAATTTGAATTTTAACAGACCACAAGGGGGCAGTGCCATATATGGCTCTGAGGGGGAGGGATCAGAATGCTTTGCTTGTTGAAATTTTTTCTAAGTGCTGATGTTCTACAGAAACTGCAGACTCCACCTTTAATGTAATCACCAAGGTTATTAAAACATGGTCAGACACAGAGCAGGATTGTGAGGATGTATTATTAAGTACCTAATCTATATGTTCCCATCCCAACCCTGGTCAATGAGGAACACCATATTGCATGTTTTGGTTGTTTTCCTGCTTTGACACACCTGATTTGAATGAATGAATGTTTATCAGGCTTCTGTAGAACTTGAGTACATAAAAATGAATCAGGTGTGTTGGAGCAGGCATAGGCGTAGATCCTGGGGGGGTCGGGGGGGTCCGGACCCCCCCAATCTTGGGGAAATATAGATCTGTCCCCCCCAATAATTCAATAAAGGAAACCGTGTCTTTAAACAATATAAATATAAAAAGGCAAAAAAAGAGAGAAATCCGCCATTATTCTAAGAAAAAAAAAGGAAATTTTGCCCCCCCCCCTTCTCTGTTGGCAAATGGTTTAGTCCAATGTTTACAAGGAACAACAGCGGCACCAGAGTCACAGGCGGCTCCGCACGGGAGCTGCAGCACAAACTATTAACTTCCAGTAAGTAGCTACTTAAAACATTGGTGACAGTGACTGGGAGGAAAAGGTATTTTACAGTGTTGAAAGACAAGTGTGTCTGTGTCTCATTAGTGGCTGTAGCAACAGCAAAACGCAACGAGGAGCGACACTTCATCAGCTAACACGCTAGCTTCAATGCTAACTAGCTCCCTGGTGGCTCTGCAACAGACAGAAGAATGTCAGCGCATCTTTGAGCAGGATGGATTCACATTCATCATATTTTCAGGTGTGGAGCTCTTGAAAGAAGTAATGATAAAATATGTGAAAGATAATTAATTTAAAAAGAGTAGAGAAGATGTGATGATTAGTTAAAATGATTTTATATGTGTAGCACTTTGTTGCAGCTGTGGTTGTTTTAAAGGGCTTTATAAATAAATTATTATTATAAAAAATGTTGAGGATCAATACTTATGTCACATGATTAATAAAAAAAGTCACTGTTTATTATATTACAATTACATTATTGATATTTTGTATCTGCAACTGGAAGATTTTATTCTTAATAGGTTCTTAAAAAATGCTACAGTAAAAGGCATATTTTGAATGAATGTTACAAACGTGTTCATTTCTACAAAACAGTTAATAAAATATTTATAAAATACAATGAATTTCAAATGTTACAGATTGAGTTTAACATAAAAGAAATAGTGTTTTATGTTTAAATATCAGTTAATAAGTAATCCATTATGCCCCCTTGTTTAGGACTGGAACCAATCTCAGCTGCTTTTGTGTGAAGGCAGGGACACCCAGGACAGGTCACCAGTCTGTCCCAGAGACACCCAGGACACGTCTCCAGTCCATCACAGAGACAGACAAAGAGACAAACAACCATCCACACTCCCAGTCAAAGCTAAGAACAATTTACATTTGCACAGAAGAACCAAAAAATTATTCAAACTGAGGACTCAAGTTCTTGATTGAGAGTTCTAATCACTACTGGTAATTATCAATAATAATTGATCATATTTACCAAGCTAAATCATTGTGTGGAGTCTTTAATAATACAGACCAGATCAGATGTGATCAGGCAGTCATATATTCACATGTATGTAAATGTATTATTATTAATACTATAATTAAAGTTGAACCATGCAAATTTGTTTGGAACGAACAAGTGGACCTTTGTGCCTCTTGGTCCCACTGAAGTAGCTCTCAGTCTCAAAAAGTTTGGTGACCCCTGCATTAAAGTATTTCTTCTCCTTGAAAACTGTTTTCTTTTTAAGCTTTAAGATTTTGGGAAGGTGTGGTACCAGATTATCAGTGACACTGACCACAGCAATCTATGAATACAAGCCAAACTGAAATTTAAACAATATTTAGAGGGGACCTATTTTGCAAAATTCTCATTTTGCCACTTGTCATTTTGACAAGTGGCAAAATGAGAATTTTGCAAAATAGGTCCCCTATTATGTTCAAAAAGATTGAACATATTAAATTTTTTTTTACAAGATTAATGAGTGTCACTATTGTACTGATTAATAGTAGTATTAAGACTACTAAATACATGCCATTTAAAGCTGCTATATGTAACTTTTCTAACAATATATTTTTAACATATTTCTTCACTCTGTCACTAGACTGATGTTAGAGAGGTAATCTCTGAAAAAAACTAAAAAAAAATATTGTCCCCTTGCTTCTCCAGGTGGTAAATAAGCATTTCTAAAAAGAAAAAGTGACCCGCCATTTTCCAGCCAATAAAAATAAAGTTTGTAACCAGCCAATAAAAACTGAGCTTGAATTTGAATTTCAACAGACCACAAGGGGGCAGAGCCATATATGGCTCTGAGGGGGAGGGATCAGAATGCTTTGCTTGTTGAAATTTTTTCTAAGTGCTGATGTTCTACAGAAACTGCAGACTTCACCTTTAAATCAATATTATTGCTGATTATTCTGCATAGTATATGCATGCAGTTTGGATAAACTTCCCTCTGTACATTTTGCATTACATTTCACTGTAACTTTGCCGACCCCCCCAAAATTGCTCTTAAAAAATTTCCCTGTTTATGGTCCCCCCCCAATAATGAGATGAAATCTACGCCCTTGGGAGCAGGGAATCAACTAAAGCATGCAGGATAATGATCCTTGAAGACCAGGGTTGGGAACTGTTCTCTGCCATATGTCAGAACCAGATCAAGTGTGATGATGAGAATCATCATCACTGCTGATGAACAAATTGACCACATTTCATCACTCTGTTGCTGTCCTTACTTGCTCTACTTTCAGAGTCAGAGAGTCTTTATTGTCATTTGCACCGCATGTGGTACATGTGATGAAAACGAGATTATGTACACGGGGTCCCAGTTACATCCAACAACAAATGCAAGAGAAAAACAGTACCGTAATCTCCGGCGTATAAGTCGCACCTTTTTGCACCTTTTTGCCTACATTTCTAAGCCCTGCGACTTATAGGCCGGTGCGACTTATACGTCGATTTTTCCAATATTTTGGTCATAATGTGACTTTGGTCAAAAGCTCCAAAAATGGTGCAGTACCAGTTTCGGCCGCTATGGGCGCTAAGAAACCCTTTACAGTACCTACACTGTTGACATCTGCCTGGTCCAAAAATGGTGCAGTGACACAGAAGATGAAGACTTCAATGGTTTTGAATGAATAAATACTGTAGTTTTAATGTGATAATCTTGTCAAAAGTCCTTCTAAAAAAATTGGCAGCCAGTCCAAAATAATGTTCATTTATTAATTAAGACACATAAAACAAAATACTGTAGTTTTAATGTGATAATCTTGTCAAAAGTCCTTCTAAAAAAATTGGCAGCCAGTCCAAAATAATGTTCATTTATTAATGAAGACACATAAAACAAAATACTGTAGTTTTAATGTGATAATCTTGTCAAAAGTCCTTCTAAAAAAATTGGCAGCCAGTCCAAAATAATGTTCATTTATTAATGAAGACACATAAAACAAAATACTGTAGTTTTAATGTGATAATCTTGTCAAAAGTCCTTCTAAAAAAATTGGCAGCCAGTCCAAAATAATGTTCATTTATTAATGAAGACACATAAAACAAAATACTGTAGTTTTAATGTGATAATCTTGTCAAAAGTCCTTCTAAAAAAATTGGCAGCCAGTCCAAAATAATGTTCATTTATTAATGAAGACACATAAAACAAAATACTGTAGTTTTAATGTGATAATCTTGTCCAAAGTCCTTCTAAAAAAATTGACAGCCAGTCCAAAATAATGTTCATTTATTAATGAAGACACATAAAACAAAATACTGTAGTTTTAATGTGATAATCTTGTCAAAGTCCTTCTAAAAAAATTGACAGCCAGTCCAAAATAATGTTCATTTATTAATTAAGACACATAAAACAAAATACTTTAGTTTTAATGTGATAATCTTGTCAAAAGTCCTTCTAAAAAAATTGGCAGCCAGTCCAAAATAATGTTCATTTATTAATGAAGACACATAAAACAAAATACTGTAGTTTTAATGTGATAATCTTGTCAAAAGTCCTTCTAAAAAAATTGGCAGCCAGTCCAAAATAATGTTCATTTATTAATTAAGACACATAAAACAAAATACTGTAGTTTTAATGTGATAATCTTGTCAAAAGTCCTTCTAAAAAAATTGGCAGCCAGTCCAAAATAATGTTCATTTATTAATGAAGACACATAAAACAAAATACTGTAGTTTTAATGTGATAATCTTGTCAAAAGTCCTTCTAAAAAATTTGGCAGCCAGTCCAAAATAATGTTCATTTATTAATGAAGACACATAAAACAAAATACTGTAGTTTTAATGTGATAATCTTGTCAAAAGTCCTTCTAAAAAAATTGGCAGCCAGTCCAAAATAATGTTCATTTATTAATGAAGACACATAAAACAAAATACTGTAGTTTTAATGTGATAATCTTGTCAAAAGTCCTTCTAAAAAAATTGGCAGCCAGTCCAAAATAATGTTCATTTATTAATGAAGACACATAAAACAAAATACTGTAGTTTTAATGTGATAATCTTGTCAAAAGTCCTTCTAAAAAAATTGGCAGCCAGTCCAAAATAATGTTCATTTATTAATGAAGACACATAAAACAAAATACTGTAGTTTTAATGTGATAATCTTGTCAAAAGTCCTTCTAAAAAAATTGGCAGCCAGTCCAAAATAATGTTCATTTATTAATGAAGACACATAAAACAAAATACTGTAGTTTTAATGTGATAATCTTGTCAAAAGTCCTTCTAAAAAAATTGGCAGCCAGTCCAAAATAATGTTCATTTATTAATTAAGACACATAAAACAAAATACTGTAGTTTTAATGTGATAATCTTGTCAAAAGTCCTTCTAAAAAAATTGGCAGCCAGTCCAAAATAATGTTCATTTATTAATGAAGACACATAAAACAAAATACTGTAGTTTTAATGTGATAATCTTGTCAAAAGTCCTTCTAAAAAAATTGGCAGCCAGTCCAAAATAATGTTCATTTATTAATTAAGACACATAAAACAAAATACTGTAGTTTTAATGTGATAATCTTGTCAAAAGTCCTTCTAAAAAAATTGGCAGCCAGTCCAAAATAATGTTCATTTATTAATGAAGACACATAAAACAAAATACTGTAGTTTTAATGTGATAATCTTGTCAAAAGTCCTTCTAAAAAATTTGGCAGCCAGTCCAAAATAATGTTCATTTATTAATTAAGACACATAAAACAAAATACTGTAGTTTTAATGTGATAATCTTGTCAAAAGTCCTTCTAAAAAATTTGGCAGCCAGTCCAAAATAATGTTCATTTATTAATTAAGACACATAAAACAAAATACTGTAGTTTTAATGTGATAATCTTGTCAAAAGTCCTTCCAAACAATTTGGCAGCCAGTCCATTTTGGGCAAAACACCAGCTCACGTGAGGTGCGACCTATAGGCCGGTGCGACCTATACGTTGATTTTTCCATTTAATTTGGCATATTTGGCTGGTGCGACTTATACTCCGGTGCGACTTATAGGCCGACGAATACGGTAATAACATCTAGGATTAACTAAGAAAAACATCAACTAGTAATACACTAAGCCCTAATGTACTGTAGTAGAAAAACATCATTATAAACAGCACAGAGAATGCACGGTGGAGCATTAAGAGCTGCTGCCATATAAGATTTTTAATTTTTTGGTTATTTTTTAATTTTTAAAAGATGCTTACTTTTTTTTTTTTTTTATAATTTTTCGCTGAATTCTGAAAATTTATATTTATAATAACTGAAGTTATCCTAACATGACTGTATTTCATAATGAATTGGAAAGGCTCGATTTTTGTACAATTTTCCAGCGTAAACACAATTTTAATCATGTTAGCCTTTCTGTGGCATTTTCAATGGCATGTAAGCATCTATGGTAACGGTTGGTGCATATAGCCTGTGACGATTAATGTTCTTTGACACATGTTTATGTGCAGTTTAGACTTAAAAATCAAGTTTTTTTTTACTGTATGTAAAACAAACAATAGTAAATTCATTTGGTAAATAAATATTTTGTATTTGTATTTCAGTTTTATGGTGTTTTGGATCAACATTATGCTTGTAAGTTTTACAGCTGCCTTCTTGTGTATACTGTATTCACAAACGTAATTAAACTGAATTATGAGGTGCCTAAATATTCATGCTCCATTTGTTCATAACCTTTCCACTGAGCCCAACTCTCTCTTTAGGCTGAGTTATAAGCTCTCATTTCTGTTTCTCTTGCTAAATCTTCATCAGCATGAGACTCAGGATTTCCAGCGAGATTTCATTCATTAGTGACTTTAAGCTTTCTGTATAATGCTGACCCATCTAACAGAGGGTTCTGAAGAACTGAAGTGCAGTTGTTAACAACCTGATAGTGAGAAAACACGGAGGACCGCAGCAGTTTTGTTGGTGTGAACAAATGCACATGCGACCTCTGTACGGGGCTAATCAGGTTGTTAAACTAAGGATAACAGAGGCAGAAGTGTTTGTCCTGTGGCATGCTTGCACCCATGGCTTCTTCATCCTCTTTTCCTGGGAGTGGGCCCTACCAAGTAAAGAAAAATCTACAATTCCAGCTGTCCTGATGACAATCTGTCTTCTTCCATCAAGCACAAATAAAGCCTCACCTTCATAAAACTACGGATCCTGTCTTTCTCTTCTCGTTCTTTTACACTTTTTTTAATTAAATTTTTTGCTGTCCACTGAATAAACATCATTCAATATTCAAATATTTTCTGCAAAACCGTTTTCAGGGTATTAAATCTGCCATGAAGGTTTGAATGCATTTTGTTCTATAGCTTCGTTCGTATAACCATTTTGTGTGTGTCTGCTTTATTGTACACAGAAAAACATGTGAAAGCCCATGGTCATGTTTTGTTTCCTGTCATTTCTTCACTCGTGTGTTTTTTAATCATGGCCTTGTTCCTCTTTTATTTCAGTTTCTTTTCTGCCAATTATGAAACAACTACAGGTAGTCCCCGATTTACGAGCGCTCTGATCTGCGAGGTTCCAGACTTACGAGCTGCACATTTTTGGAAAAAACGAAAAAAATACTGAGTTTTCATGTGTTTTTTCACTACAGTTAGCTAGTTAAGCATATAAACACACGTTTCCGATCATTTTTATGCACTCAAAAGTAGTTTTTAGATGAAAATAGAGTGTTTTTAGGCGCGCTAGCGAAAACCGTTCCAATTTACGAGCGGATTTCCGGATTTACGAGCGAAATGGCGGCCGTTCCAAATTACGAGATTTCCGGTTTACGAGCGCCTCGTTGTAACGGATCTCGCTCGTAAATCGGGGACTACCTGTATTGTGTCTTTAACCTACAGGTACACTGTCTCTTTTCATTGTAGTCTATAATATGGACAGTGTGTGAAGACTCAAGGCAGACATCCTCATATAAAACGTCAAGTGTTTGTATGAACAGTAAACTGTGTTTGAGGGCGTGAGTAAAATGGGTCTTCTGCCTGACGATAATTAACATAGGCACAATGAGGTGAACGGCAACAAGCTTTACAAGAGGCTTGCAGAGTTGCGCTGTTGCTTGTTTTGTAACCAAAGCTGTTAATTATTAGCTGTACATTTTTAAAAAAGGAACATAAACACTAATTAAAAATCTTTTACCTGGGTAATTACTGGAGCTAATGTGTTTCTTGCCAGTAATCTTTGTCACACATAACTTTAAAGAGGATTTCAGTAGGAAAAAGAGTAAAGACAAAAGTGCAACAAGAAGGCCTATTGCTGCTCAACATGGAAGAAATTAGCAACAGCCATTCCTGATACAAAGACTACAGTGACACGAAGTATGAAGTGGTAACTGTGATAAGCTCAGGCACAACTAAACATGAACATCCAACAGCTTTAACTCTTAGTTTAAAAAATAAAATAAATAAATAAACATTTTTCTGGCACTCTTTGTTGAGGAATGCTGCACTTCCCTTAAACATGGGGAAAAACATAATTCAAATTAAGGACACTTTCCTGATTTCTGGTTTATTTCCTAATTTCAAAGTTAACTTCAATGTTAACTAACTGTTATTTAACTACGGTAACTGTTACCCTGAGCACATAATGAAATAGCCACATTTCCTCTTTTGCATATTTATCATCCACCAATGAACAGTGAAGGCAAACAGTAATGCTTTTGCCTGTGTTTGTTTGTGTGTGTGTGTGTGTGTGTTCATGTGTCTATTACCAAAATATTTCCTGAACCACAGGACAATTTTTAATGAAAGCCAAAGCTACACAAAGTATGGTAATGATTGGATGTACCGGTACAACTATGACTGATTGTTTGGAATCAATTTCATTTAAGATACCTGTACTACAGCCAACTGACTGTAAAAACACAGAAATGACTACCAGCATACCAAAAGTATTGACCTAAATTTTGGCACGGTAGTAGCTCAGAGCGTTTTCAAACACATACTCTAAATGATAACAGTTTCTGCAAATTGGTTGCATAGTATTTAGAGTTAACTCTCTCTGTTAGCAAAGTAGCTCATGAACCATTGGCTGGACATTCACAAAAATGTTGTAAATTGTATCATGTGTTACAGAGAATAATTCCAGTGTTTCCCCTACCATTATACAAATGGGGCGCCCCACCCCATTAACAGAAATGAGTGCCCTGCATAAAGAACCCCCCCGCCCATTGTTGACAACTGACATATTGATGTAGCGCAGGGTGCAATACAAACACGCTAACAAAAATGCTACTGACGTTACCCCCCACTCTGATAAAAACCGGCAGCAACGTAGCGCTAAGTTAGCAGGCGTGCAACACAGACGTGACTGTCCTATCCTCCTCCACCCCCCACTTGACAAAAATAAAATACGACGAGCGCCCTGCAAACGGAACTGATCTAGGGGAAACAATGAATTCATAACACATGCTCGGTGCATGACATCTTGTGGTATCACAATAAAATCACACATGCAATTCTTTATTAAGGTCTAGGTCTTTATTTTGTCATTGATAACAGAATATGTTAGCATCTTCCAGGGGCATGGCAATCCACCATTCTGGAATATAGTTTCGCTAATTTATTGGGATAATTGATTTATTCTACTTTTATCTTATGTTGTCTATTAAAACAGCAAATGTAGGGTTAGGACCAATGATTGTAGACCAGACTCACATCCTGTTAGATTCAGTGCAGGGTTAACCCAAGGGTTTGGCAAGGCCAGACACAGGGCTTCCCCCTCCTACACACTGCCAGCTTAACTGCTTCTCCAAAGCCAGGAAACAAGTCACCCTGCACACCCACTCAAACACAGAGACACTCACAAACAAACAGACTCCTCAAGTGACCTTAGTATGTTTACGTGAGCATATGACCTTTTTAATCACTGACTTCTTAGTTCAATCCACCTTGTTTTTATTTTATCCATTTTTTTCTGGATTTTGAACATGTTTTTGTTGTGGTCCCAGGTTTCCCCACACAATTCTGCTACAATAACAGTGACTCCTAAACTCAGCATTTCGTTAATAATAATTAGCATGTACCATCAATAGTGTTGTCATAACATGAACGTTATTATTATGAACCGATGGTTGTGGATAGTTTACACACAAATACCAACGGTTGACAAAAATGGCTTACAGTTGTCTGAGCTGACCTATTTTTGTCTCAGACAACCAGATCTCACCTTGATGTTGTCCGGTGGACAAACAAGTGAAATAGACATGGATCAAAGTTCTCTGTTGCCACAAACAATTTTCATCATCTGTAAAAATTAAAGGGGAAGAAAAAAAAACGTGTTTTGTGGTCTTGTTATAGCCATCCAATCTAATGATGATACAGAGACTAAACTGGTGCTGCTTTCAACAAATAAAGAGAACCAGAGCCACAGTTTGACCCAATCAGAGCAGAAAAGGGGGGGGTCGTGCTGTCTGATACACATTGAGCCCAAAGAAGATTTCACAACTTAAAGGACAACACCCATCGTGACAGTAACAATTCACCATATTGGACAATTACTGTAGTAGAATATGATGTCTATTTTCATTTTTGCATTTGGGCCAGGCGAGTGTAAAAAAAATAAAAAAAAATAACGGAGTCCCGGAAACATCCGGAAACCCCGCCGAAGATTACCGAAGTCCGGAGTGATGTCAATGCAGGCTCCACTCAGAAGGCACGAGTGAGTTTGCGATGGAGGCTTATGAGAGTGAGAGGTAAAATTGCAGTTAAACTAGTGTCCTACGTGGATGCACCAGGTTCTAAATATTTCCTGGTGGGCTGTTGGTTCAGGACCAGCGCTCCCTGTTTTTTTTTATTTCTTAGAACTTTTTAATAAGCCGCTAACCCGCCCGCCGCGGACACACCATCACCCGCGCGCGGGCAGCCACTGACACACAGAGGGGACCTCACGTCACCCGCGCGCGGGCAGCCACTGACACACAGAGGGGACCTAATGCACGGACACACCGCCACCCGCGCGGTTACAAACAGCAGACACATGTACGCTCTACCAGTTTAAATCCCCTTAAAGATTTTCATGAAAAAGTGGCGTGAATATTACCAAACTATGGTACATTTAAAAGCCTGCTCTATTATTCATTCTGTTCTGATGTCAAAAATAAAATTGAGCAAAAGACTTACCCACAAAACCTCCCAACTGTGGAGGTGCAAGCCTACTTCTAGTCGGTCCACTTTATAAATCCAATATGAATCCTTTTGATTTTGGGTAAATAATGAACACTAACGCCATCCTTCGAGGTATTGCTGCAGAACTAAGCAACACATTGTTTTTATTACGGTAGTTGTATTCCTAACTACTCTGGTAGTTTTCTGGTCAGAAATAAGGAAACCACGTTCATGCATGCTTGTTAGAGCTCCGCCTGCATTCAAGGCGGATACTTCACTGACGTCAATGCCCATACTGTATATGGAGAGGGGCAGATTTTTCCGGAGCTGCTGTTAAAATATGCTAAAAATCATGAAACAACACATTTAGCGTTATTTCTCTACAATATCAATAAACGCTCCTGTTTTATTATTTAATTCACTACTAAATATTAATGCTGATGCAATTTGAAAACATGGTGGGTCATGGACTTTAAAGAGGTACTCAACCCACTATGAAACGGTAGCTCCGCCCCCAGACCAGATTCAAAAACCCTCGTGAAAATGGGAGTGTCGAGAGACAAGGAGGGGAGGAGGTGGGTGGTGGAGCTGCGTTCACGCCCCCTCTAGCAACAAACTAAAACTCCAGCAAACAACTTACAGCAAGCAACAACAAAGAATAAATATGTAGATGTATTTATCTATTCCCACTTGATCTATCCAAAACAAAAGGCTTTAAGAAAAAAATGAAAATAATACTACAAGGTATGCCGTGACCGAGGTTCGAACCTGGGTCTGTCGGACCCCAAACCCGCTCTTACACCACTGCCCCATCTTGGCATTCATGCACTGCTCGTCCATCGCACAATAAGAAATCAAATACAACCAAATTGTTTCGATGAAGTGGAAAGTATTCATACAATACATGTTAAAGTATACAAATAACTAGTGCCATTCCGAAAACTATAATACATAGTTCCCATGTGACGTCAAATCTGTGGGTAGTCCTGTTTGACCCTCCCACAGGTAGGCAAAGCAGCAGTTGGAGTGCGTTCTATGGATGTCCATTTTTCACGTTGTTTTTTTTGTTAATTTCTAATTAATTGCAATGGTTACTTCGTGTTGTGTCAGTGGGTGTTCCAGTCGGGTAGACGTTTGGGCAACGCGCAGGTTTCACTTAATCAAAAAAAAACTAAACGTGAAGGATTTATCTCATCCGAGAAGCTGGACTGCAGCCCCTCCTCTCTGAGTCTGGCTCGGATCTGCTCTGGAAGACGTCGTCCTTTTGGCCGGTAAACAAAATATTCTACATAAATCATTTTGTGAAACTATGTCAGAACAATGTTAGAGTACAACTGTCTGTGTGTTAGAGCTGTTTTTTTTTATTATTATTTAGCGACACCGTCTTGCATGCTGTGGCTAGCTTAGCATCTCGCTAACGGACAATGGCCTCCTCACGGTGGACCGGCGGGGGAGACCGTCCCAGTGGGAGAAGGAGGACGGGAGCCAAGTCGTGCGGGCGACGCGTCGGTCCCATCGTGCCCCTGCGGCCGCGACGGATCCACGCCGTGCGACCTGAGCTGGAGGGACCCTCTGCTCCAGTGCTAACAACATGCTAACTTCCAACACGGTAACACTCAAGTGCTGGTTCTGGTCCGTGTTCAACCTGGACTGTTTGTGCTGGCTGTGTGTTATTTTAGTTAAACCTTTTTTTAGCTGGTTAGATCTGATTGAGACAGTTTACACATCTTTTTTGGATTTAAAGCTGTGAATCTCTGCGCTGTGAAGCCGGTGTGCTGTGAAGCCGGTGTGCGCTCTTTGTAGTAATTAAATAATTAATGATATCGGAGTAACTACTTTGTGACAAGTTGTCTGATTCGTCTGCCATGATTTCTTTCTCAAACTCATTTAACTCGACCACTGCCAGTTTGCTCTTGTTCCTTGGTGAAGCTGTGGTAGCTCGTGTTTTTGTCCGTATAATTTGCTCTGGCTGTTCGCCATCTTTGCCTTCTCTGCCTTTAGATGTGGTGCGGAAACCGGTTGGGGGCGTGTCTGGGAACTATGTATATGCTCTGCTGCAGAGCTGTTCCGGAGTGCAATGTACCACTTCCATACAGTATAAGGTATGAACTGCAGCGAGGACCTTCTCATCTCTGCAGGGGATTGGCTCTGCTTGAACCACTTTTGTGACATCAGAGTGTACAAGACACGTCAGAGTGAACAGTCCTTGACCAATAAGAAAATTAAGGTGCAATTCCTCTGTTCAACCCATAGGGTTACCTTAAACACGTTTTTAGACCAAATATTGCCTATTTAAACTAATACGCACAAATATGTGAAGATTAACACAGACATAGTGCTATACAACATTTTAGACACATTCTAGGGAGTTTATCAGCTAAAAAAAAAGTGAATTTGGAGTTCCTCTTTAAGAGACAGACTGCATTTGAGAGCACTGATCAGTGTTTCCTAGACTATTTTACAAGGAGGACACCCCGCTACCCTAACCAAAGGTGATGACATGTAATGAATAATTAAACATACAGTATTTGCATGTGACTAATTCACAGCAGCCCGGGGAGATACCTGAACTGATACACCACCACCCCCCAACCCTCCTCCTGTACAATGCCTTGACCTCCCTGGGGGACTTTTGTATCTAAAATCTAATTTTAAATTATTCCAAGTGTCATCATCATCATACAGACATGTGCAAAGTTGTGCATGTGAGACTAAACTTCTGGACTTCAAAGGAGACAGCGCAGCAGCAGGAGTGCCCTCAGCCTGTTTCAGTTTCTCTCATGTTGAGGGAGGCTGTGTCTGCAGACATAGTTCTTATAATAAAACAATATTAAAGTTAAAGACAAATATTTATGCCTCAGACTTTAACAAAGATGTGTGTCTCAGTTTACGCCCCCCCAACCAACCAACCAACCAACCAACCAACCAACCAACCAACCAACCAACCAACCAACCAACCAAAGCTCTCTCTCTCTGTGTGAGAGAGAGAGAGTCAGCTTCAGGTGTTGTAGTTTATCTTATACTGTATTAACAAAACTCAATTTTACACTGTGTTTTAGAAATAAGTTGTTGTGGCTGTTTGGATGTGCTAAGATTGTTTATATTTAGAAACATAATGAGAACAGTAATTGAACTGTGATAAATACAATTTAATGAATGATTAAATATAATAAATAAATAGTATTAAATGACTACATGAGTTGATAAGTATAATCCCTTTGAATGACGTAATCACTTTAGAGGAGAGGTCTGTCAGTCCGGCAAAAAAATGAATTAAAAAAATTATATTCTGCAATAGACTTCCTGTGCTATATTTTTTAACACTATATCTGATAACCCCTCAACTGAAAACACTGAAATTACATAAATGCTTTGATAATCTCTAGGTAGAGAAAAAAATTTCAGTCAAAATATTTTTTTCCTGCTTTAATCCCTGTGAGTACCTCTCTTGCAAAGTCTGAGGAAGAGGATGAGGAGAAGAATGAGGAAGTTCCACTCGAGCAGCTCCTGAAGGACTCTGCCACTCAGTAGTTTTGAAATTCCAAGAAGTCCACAAGATGGCTGACTGAGAACATTTGTATGTACAGTAATAATTTAGTAAACTTTGTATATACGGTAGTGCAATATACTCAGTAAATTCCATTTTCTTGAGATTTTTGACCTTCTTTACCCTAAAGGTTGTCGACAAACAAACGTTTGGGCAGCCAACTAGATGCTGTCAAGAGGTTGTCAGCTGAAAAACCTGGACATTTTCCTTATGTCAACCCCTGTATACAAAGTACATGTTGTAGCTCACCCTACTCTTCCACTTGGGCGGTTCCACTTCACTTTAGTCCAGCTACAGACAGGAGGTGGAACATCTGGAGAGCTGGTGCAAAGAGAACAATCTTCACATGAATGTGAAGAAGACAAAGGAGATGATTGTGGACTTCAGAAGGAACAAACACACCCATGCCCCACTGGTAATAGGTGGGTCTGCAGTGGAAGTGGTCTCCAGCTACAAATACCTGGGTGTACACCTGAATGATAACCTCAGCTGGAGCAACAACACCACCAGCCTGATCAAGAAAGGTCATCAGAGACTCTACTTCCTCAGACGGCTGAGACGAGCCGGTCTGAGCAGCCCAGTTCTCACCTCGTTCTACAGGTGTGCAGTGGAGAGCATCCTGTGCTCCAGCATCAACGTGTGGCATGGAGGCTGCACAGTTGAAGAAAGAAAAGCTCTGCAGAGAGTGGTGAAGGCTGCACAGAAGTCTGTTGGAGTCAGTCTCCCCACCATCACAAGCTATGTTTCCATCCAATTTAAATTCGATTTTTGAGCGAATTTTAGAAAATTTCGCTAAAATGTAAATTAAAATTATGAGGATCAGAAGTGTTTCCATTAACTGGCTTGAAGCGCATCTGCAATGCCACGCAAAGCGTCTCTACGTCAGACGTCAGCGTCATTACGTCACACGTCAGCGCCATACGTCAGACGTCAGCGTTACGCACTTCCACAGTAAACAGGAAGTAGCGTTTGAAAACAGACATCTCGGCAAAATGGAGAGAATATTTCAGGTATGTGTTGCTATCGGGCAAGTTGTATTTATTCTGTCATGCCAACTAGTTTTAGCGATGTTACATGTTGTCCGGAGCGGAAACAGCTGATCAGTCACGTGACGTGAATGTTCGCTGCGGCAGAACTGAGTCGGCTAATCTGTTTCCATCTGTCGTTTAGCCGACTCAGCTCTGAATCGACTCCCCAAAAACTACCTCAAGCGAGCGTATAAACTTTAGAGCGACTTAGAGGAAGTTAACTCGAATTATGCCGTTTCCATTTAGCTTTTCTGATGCGATGCTTCATAATGCGCACCTAGAAACCTTGATGGAAACACGCCTACAGACATTTACACCTCTAGATGCAGGAAAAGAGCCACCTGTATCATGAAAGACCTCACTCATCCAGCACACTCACTCTTTGCCCCACTCCCCTCAGGACGGAGGTTGAGGAGCATCAAGTGTAGAACCACTAGACTGAGGAACAGCTTCTACCCTGAGGCTGTTAGACTCATGAATAAATAAAAATAAAATTAAAATAAACACTGCAAAATATCACATCATGGTGATGCTGATATGTTTTCTTGTTGCTGTGTTCATCTGTGACCATCTGTGACCATCTGCTCATACAAACTCATGTTCGTGCTGCTGTTTATTCCCACTATATTAGGCTTAGTGTATTACTAGTTGATGTTTTTCTTAGTTAGTTCTCGATGTTATTACTGTTTTTCTCTTTCATTTGTTGTTGGATGTAACTGGGACCTCGTGTACATAATCTCGTTTTCATCTCATGTACCACATGCGGTGCAAATGACAATAAAGACTCTCTGACTCTGACTTAATCTCAGTCCTCTACCAGAGGCCCGGGAGCTTGAGGGTTCTGCACAGCATTTTAGCTGTTCCTAGGACTGTGCTCTTCTGGACAGAGATCTCTAAGGTTGTTCCTGGGATCTGTTGAGGCCACTCTTCCAGTATGGGGGTCACAGCACCAAGTGCGCCAATGACCACTGGGACTACTGATACATTGACTCTCAACAACTTCTGTATTTCATCTTTCAGCCCTTGGTATTTCTCAAGCTTCTCATGCTCCTTCTCCAATACAGTCACTTGGGAGTACTACATCTATTACCACTGCTTTCTTCTCTTGCTTGTTAACCACCATAATGGTTAGCCATCACCTGTTTGTCTATCTCGATCTGGAAGTCCCACAGTATCTGTTCAGTGTCACGAGATGACTTCTGTTGTGACTTGGTGCTATATAAATAAACTGAACTGAATTGTATCAGACAGCCAATAATAATAATAATGTCTTTTCCTGTCATCTGCGTATGTTTCCCATACACAGACGAAATTCGTCTCTGCATTTAACCCAACCACCTACCAGGTGGTGCAGTGAGCAGCCATAGAAAGCGCCCGGGGAGCTGGAGAATTAGATGTGCACTCATAGACACCCCAAGGTGTGTAGTGGCCGGGACGCGAACCCGCGTCCTTCGGGTTCCAAGTCAAAAGCCCTGCCACTACACCATCTACAGCTTACTGCTTGTAAAGCTAGGAATTTTTCAATGTTTTTCTGTATGTTCTGGAAAATGAAAGGATGCCATGCCAAGTGTACTGGTGAGCAGGTTCAAAGAATGGTCCATTAAGTTTTGTACACACGCACGCACGCACGCACGCACACAAACACACACACACACACACACAAGAGCCTGAAGCTTCCAGGCTGATTACTAGAAACAGGGAAAACAAGTGTCTGTAACACACTGGACTCCAACAGCAAAAAGAAAGAAACTATTAAAAATACAACCATCTCCAATGAGCATTTAAATGGCAAATAGAAACAGACACGATGAACTGGTGACAAGTAGAGAGGAGAGAAGAAATACAGAAAAAGAGAGAAATGAACCACAGCAGGATAGATATCATCTGTTGTTGATTTTGTTTGAGCGGAGAGGAAGGCACCTGCAGAAGAGTCTCAGCATGATGAACTGGCATTCATATGGGCATGATTTAATAATTTAAAACTGCATCTTCAACAAAAAGGGAATGGGGTATAACAGTCTGATATTCTGGATTGTTAATGAATAAGGATACTTTCACAGCCTCATGATAAATATACTGAACTAAACCAATAAAATCAATATTTGCTGTAAGCATGTTCTGTCATTGCAGGTTATTTACAACATCCTGGAAATCTGTCTTTGTTAGATAAAATCAGTACGGCGGCCACAGATAGTATAGTTGATGTCATTAATTATGATAATTTATTTAAAAAAATAGTTGACACATCATTACCGTATATCTTTAAATTTTTTAAACCAACAAACTGAAATAAGAACTGCTATCCCCTGCAAGTTTTAAATCAGAATTTGAGTGTATGTTCACTGTTTCTCTGTTGTGCAGAGTTGTGTCCCTCTTTCGAGAACTGTTCCCCCAACAGCTTGGCTTCATTTTCTTTTTGACCTCTGTTGTTCTAGCAAATGTATTTACTCAGTAAGTAAAAAAAAAAACATCTTGATCTTTTTGTGACCCTTTTTTGTTTGCTGTCCCAGGAAAAACATGTCTTGGCTGGAAATTTACTATGTGGTCAAATTGATCTCATCAGCAGACTAGCTGATCAACTAACTGATAAATTAGTCAATGAGTTAACAATATTAGAGGTAGTTAAAAGTGGTAGCCCTGAAACCCAGGAAATAATAAAAGTGTTGATGCATTTTATATGTGAAACTATATGCTTATTTTCAGTGGTGGGCAGGAAGGCACGGTTCTGCTAATCAGCTAACAGCTAATAACAGAACTAACTTTGGAAACAGTTAGTGGACCAATGAGTTTCTGATAAATTGATATGTAACTTTAAGTCAGCTAACACTTTTTGAACATCTAAAACAGTCTGGTCCTCTGGACATTCAAAAAAATAAAACAAACAAACAAATTTTTTTTAGAAACGTTTCGTCTTTACCCCGAAAGACTTCTTCAGTCTGAGGAGCTGTATTCAGTCACCGGAGGGGGGGCGCAACAGGGGGAAGTAGACCCCACATTAAATGAGGGTCCCAAATTGATCCAAGAGAGGGGACCACCAAAAACCCAACCTGAGACATTTACAACCAACCTGAGACATTAACAGGCACACACAGACAGCTGACCATGCGCCCCATCCACCTGACAGCGACCGCAAGCCGACCCCAGGCCAGGGGCCAGAGCAGCAGGGAGCTGCAGCCAAGGAAAGCCGG
>JBBPBX010026697.1:0-14872 GCA_038048925.1 Garcialebias charrua | reverse complement strand
CACACACAGCACCCCCCACCCCAAATGTCACACAGGCTGACCAGCCAGTGCTCCATCAAAGTGAAGTCACGCCCCCGACCGCCGCTCTACACCACCAACGATCACACGCACACTACCACAGCTGACCCCCTGCCAAAAGCTGGCAGCCACCCCAGCAACAGGGCTGGGCATTGCAACCAGGAACCTTGGTCAAAAAGTCTAAATCAACTTTAATGCATTCTTCTTAAATGTTTCATCATCTAAACGTGATACTAAATAATTATTATTTTATGTTAAACAGACAAATATTCTGATCGATGACCTGAATATAGTGAACAACTTTATACAGGGGTCAAATATTTTGAATTTTATTGTGAATTCAGTCTCTTAGTCTGATGAGATCATTCCTGCCTTCAATTATCTGCTGGCACACACACGCACACACACACACTGCACTTGATGACTGTGTTTTATGGGTCATGAAGTCATTGGGCTGCACGAGTGTTGTCTGTTTAAAGCTTGTAGTCGAGTCAGCAAACTAGTTTTCTCAGAAAATGTTGGGTCACGAGGAGAGCAAACAGAACATACCGTATTATTTTTCCCAATATTTTTAACTCTTCAGGCTTTTGATATTGGAATAGGCTGATCTTTAAGTTTTGTAAACTATTACTTGTCGATTCTACAAGTTCACAATGAAAACTTGTATTTGTCGTGTTGAAGAAGGGCTTGTACGATTGTAAACTTATTATCTGAATTGTTATCTTGACAGTAATGAGGTAATACGTGCTCCAGTATTACATTATTGTTATTAGCACTGTTAACATTCCATTCTACTTTAATCACTTAACATAGGCAGATATAGATATAGTCATTCGCTTCAGGTGTAATTACTATAAAATATGGTAAAACTGAAAAAAAATAAAAATAATTAACGTCTACATCCAGCACACCTGCACAGTGAGCTGTAAAACAGTAAAAAGGTCATAAAGCATGACAATACAATTCCATTCTACAGCCTTGATAAAGATTAGGGCAATAACAATTTTTTTAAGACAACTTATTATAGTTTAATTTGAATAATTTTCTTCTGTTTAACTGTTAGTAACAAAAAGCACAACTCATCTATTTTATAAAAGGTTCTGAGTCGACCTGGAACTGATCAAACCAACTTTGTTGGTCTCAATTATCTCACAAATTAACGTTCAACTAAAATCTGTTTTTCAACATGACTGAGCTTTTTTAAGTGTATTTTTCAAAATCATCAATTAAGCTTCAAATATAATTTTTTGACCACCCTGCTCCAAATTTTATACAAGAAACAGATGCATAAACTTTGAAATCATTCATTCTGTATTCCCGTGTGTTAAAATGCATAAACTCTTGCACAAAAAGACTACTAATGTAATAAATAGTACCGTATCTTTTTGTACAATATTTCAAAAATAAAAGCCGTAATAGATTCTGATTGGAATATTTTTCTGTCAGCGCAAAATATTTCCACACAAAGTCAACACTAAAGTGAAACCCGGTACAATCTTCATCTACAAACGCAGGTTGTTTTAGAGAAAACTGCAATGAATAGTTTATCTAACACCACCTCAAGTTTTTCTGAATTGAAACCTGGCATTTAGGGTTTGACATCTACAGTGCGGCATTCATAGAAGAAATAGTTAACCCCGGCACACAAGCAGGGTTCCAACATTAAGCTCTTTGTTTCAGAGAATAAAAACACTGCTTAGCTCACACTTGTGCTCTACACAGACCACCCCCCACCCAATGCTTTTCACTCATCCACTCCATTATTGTTTATGCACTTCCCGTAAGACTTGCACGCACAGTGTCATGCTTAAGGTTTATTGCAATATCAGGAAACTGATGACATGTGCCCACCAAAAGGCTGCACTTGTTTACTTTAAGCCAGGTTAAATTCAGTTTGAGATGAAACAACAGAAAACACACACAAGGGAAAAACGCTTTGAAAGAAATGTGCTCGACTTGTCAAATTCTACATGACGAAGGCTAGGATCCAGTTAAAGTTGTTTTCCCACAATAAATAAATCAATTTACGGTTTTTAATGCATAATATTGAAAGGTATTTTATAATGACAAGAAAAGTATAGGGTCAATGACTGAAGCAAGGAAAGCTACCGTACTTCTTCAGACAGTTGGTTATGTTTTAAAGAATAATTTTGATTAATTTGTAGAAAATTACACAATAGTACTGTATGTATTATTTCAAACTACTAATGTGTAATTGATTAATGAACTTTATTTGTTCATTAAATCAAACTAGTTTAAATGAGTGTTGTGGAACTTGTCGATGCTAAGCAAAAAAAAAATGCTGACAAATTGATCATGATCAACTTAATCAGAAATTCAATGGAAACACACTCAAGTTCTGCTTCAAAGAAGTCTTTGATAATGAAAGAAACATCAATCCAACCAAAAGAATGTTTGGCTAATAAATGATGATAATAAAGCCAATATGAACAAGGAAGCTCTGTTTACGGACAATGATGATGAGAACATTTAATGGTCAACCAGAAAACCAACAAGGGTGTTATGCAGCCTGACAAAATATCAGGTTTTACCACTTTTGGGAAGACGACAAGGAGTGGGAGACAATCATCTGTCAGCATTACGAGCTGGGAATGTCTGTCCCAAAGGAGCTGTGAGTTTTTGCCTATTGACATGTCCTGCCATTAAAAACATTCACAACCTGAATTATTCACCTGCTGTTACAAACGTTCACTTAATCCTGATTATCATCTGGTAATTACTTTAATACACTAAGAAATAACTGGCTTCCTAAACCAATAATAACAAGCACTTATTATACCCTGATGCATGCTCAATAATCCAGGTAGAAAAATCCAAAAAAGCTAAGTCTGGTCCTCTGGACATTCAAAAAACAAAACAAAACAAAGCAAAAAAAAACTGTAGAAACGTTTCGTCAGGAATTTTTCACCATTAATAGCTTAATAGCTTGCACAGAAAAAATAGTTTCATAAATATTTAATTCCTGTTGAATCTTTTTTGAGAAATACAAAAAGTTTAAACGCATTTAAAGCTTTCGTACAGCTGTATTAATTACGAATGAGTTTGAAGGTGAGTCGAGCTGTGGCCAGAAAACACAAACAAAAAAAGAAAAACAGACTTTTCTTCTTCCAACATCGAGGTCATAAGGAAGTAGGTGAAAAATGCATTCAAGGAAGTTAAAAATAAAAACGTACAGGGAGATAATTAAAATTAATCGAGCCGTTTTAAGATTGTTAAAATGTCACAGAACAAACTAACTTTGCAGAAAGATAAATAGCACCCCATACCTTGGGAAGCGGTCGTCCTAGCTGAGAATATAATTTAGTCCAGATCTGCACGAAAGACATGGGTCCAACCGCCGCAGTACGGGGAGGGTAAAATTCACCACATGCACGCACACACATAAGATCCAGCTTCACCTCAGCTCCCTGAATCCAAAAATCACCCCCATGAGGAAGTCAGAGTGCCGGTAACCACCTTGTGGCTGGAGTGTCTCCCACCCAGCTGTGGACCTTTACTAGCCCCCTTCTCACAGCTCCTCCTTGGCACACATCTGTCTGCCTCTGCCACAGACACGTTCACACAGACAGAACTCAGAGGCCCTCATTCACGGGGACTCTGACACGCCTGAAACATGCTTCCTGTTTCATCAGGACAAGCAGGTATTTGCATAGAAAGGCTTCCTAATACGTAGTGATTGTTGGACCAGTTTAAACTCTCAAAGTTGGAGAGTGAGTAAGAGAGAGCGCAGAGGAGGGGAGGGGAGAGGTGGGGAGGGGAAGGAGGGAGGAGGGGAGGAGCTTTCAGGAAATGATGCTTTTGTTGGTAAGTGACTAGAGTTACTGGCAGTCGGGCCCATTTTACTGTACATGGTGTAACTCAACCGCATTTGTAGTGTAAACAGTATTGCGCTGTAGACCTGGCTGCTCCTCACACAATGCTGCTTACAGCTATACTTAATGGGCAGGGGTCACAATTTATTATATTTAGAGACTGACTTCCCTACTGGGCAGTGTTTGCTCTCTGTTTCTCTGTTTGTATTTAAAGGCTCAATTTCATTTTGGCAAAGCAAAACAGAAATATCAAGAAAAGTCAGTCATTTAAAAAAAAAATGCTAGGAGAAAAAAAAAAAGGTTTTAGAGCAGAATTTATTTTCTTATTTGTAGCTTCAGACCAAGTAATATTTGTCTTAATAGCTAAATATGAAGCCAAGAATTAGATTGAGATGAGTCAAGCTTTAGCTGAACATTTCCATTTTCAGGGAGGTTTGCAGACATCAGCTGGTTCACAATGATAGGCAAATTTGTCAAGATAAAAGGTAATTCCCGCTTACTGGAACAAAGCGCAATTGTAAAAGATGTACAGATGCAGAAAATAATATTCTGGTAATCCTTTTTGCAAATCCAACAAGTCTAAGATGCTGATCTAACAGCATTTTAGCGTTTCTGGGTGGGGAAAAAAGAAATGACAGCTCTTCAAGAGTTCCTCCTAAATAAGCCAATTGTGGTATTTAAAATTAGAAATAATGTGATTTGTTTTGGTTGCAGAAGGGTCTGTCTGCACAGACAGCTTCCAGGAATGCTTGATAACAAACTTGCACGTTGAGGTCCTGTAGTGTTCATCACTGCTGAGATGGAGGAGTCAGACTATCAGAGACAAAGTGGCGCCTGCCCATGGTGTCATCACTGAATGAGCGGGAATACTGTGAATATCCTGATGCATGCTCAATAATCCAGGAAGATAAATCTAACAAGGTTGAGTCAGGTCCTCTGGACGGGTTCTTCTTCTGAAGAAAAACCCGTCCAGAGGACCTTACTCAACCGTGTTAAATACTATGAATACAGTAACGTGTGTGTTTCAGGGTTTATTGCAGGATCAAAGCAAAAAAAAGAGTCCCTGATGGACTTATTAAGAATACTAGGGATGCACAAATCAATCAAGTTTAAGCTTGACCAGCTCAACTGATCCAATCTTTTTCTATTGTCATTTAACTAGTTTACGCTTATAATAGCACATTTTTGGTGTGAACATTTTTACTGTTTGAAGAAGACTCAGCTATTTGTGATACTGGTAAGATGTTTAAAAAGGAAATCAAAAGAAGCAGTGACTAAAAGGAAACTGTAAGAACTCCAGCATTTTCCTTTTCTTCCACACCAGAGAGCACCAACAGATCCACACCTGAGGATCATTCCCTTAATGAGCTGCAAGGAGTACTTAAGGTAGCTGATGACTGCTATGCGACACTGGTGCATTGTCTGCCTTTTGGTAGTTGTGCACCTGGCCTTTACCTTGTCCTTGTATTTTATGAAAGTCTAATCTGGACTGATTGTTGTACCTTGACTCCTGTAACCCTCCTGATCCTTGGACACCTCCTGAGTCTCCTTGTGATCTCTTCAGCTGCTCCCTGCCTTCTACCATTTGCCCAAGGTTTGTGTAAGACCTTTTTGGGACCTTCTGGATTTCACCCTGTGACAACTCTGCCTGCTTAAGAAACTGAACATCAAGATTAACCTTCCAGAGGAGCTTCCTATTAACACTGTTCCCAACTCTCCAGCATTCCAGTCCAGGTCTACAGATCCAGCATACTGTTCTTTATTATTCACTTCTGTAAATAAACACTGTTAGACTTTCTCCTGGCCTTAAAGTCATTCTCAGACTCGTACTATCTGGGTATGGAGCCAAAACGTACAGAAATAGCATTTTACTATTCAGACTTGTTAAATTTTGTACTAGGTGTGACTTAAACAATCAATACATTTTAGAACAAGGAATAATCAGGTTTATAAATGAAATTTGAAACTCTGTTTTTTTTTTTTTTGTACAAGCACCAGAGACCAACAAATTGGAGGATTATTTTTAGGATAATTTGCAGGTACTGTATTCAGAGACAAAAAGAGAAAACTCTGGTGCAACCTGATGCTATTTGAAATATTTTTTGGTGTTTTAACATTGCACTATAAACACACAAACTTTTAGAAAACAAAAACAACTTTCAAATGAACTAAAATCAGATTTGGTTGATCAGATGTAGTCAAAAATTGTAAATGGAAATTGGAGTCGAAAACTGATCAGCACAGCTTTAAATGAAACTCCAATACCCAAAAGCCTAATTTCAACACAGTAGAAAGATGGATGCAGGGATTTCTAAAATTCAAAAAGCTTGCGTATAGTTGCCTTTATACAAAACATCATTACCGGTACTTTATAATGATGCTTTGCTCCTGGTGTTATAAAACTAACTCAGAAAATAATTTACGGTAAGTCATTTATGATGTCATTTCCCATGCCCATGCTGAGTTGTGAAATGGTGAGTTTTAACTCGTGGGTCCGTTAGCCACAATGCTAATTTTTGCTATTGAAAATTCCATTGACTTATGCTAAAACTGTTAACACATCAGTTGAATTTTAGAACAGAAAGAGTACCGGTAGTGTTAAATTCAACGCATTCATGTTAAAACAGATATATGAAAAGAAAAGCAATTTTGGCACTGAATTTAAGATTGTTCTATAAATTAGCTGTATTTAATGGGTTACAGTGTTTCCCCTACATAATCTGCCATGGCGGGGTGGGGTGGGGCGGACAGAGACACGTCCTGAGCTGCGCAAACGTTGTTGCGGTTTATTGGGCTTGTTTTGAAAGTAGCTTCGCTTGTTTGGGCTTGTTATTATTTGTTCTTTATTATTTGTCTAGAGCAGGGGTCTGCAACCTTTTCGATCCAAAGAGCCATTTCTGCTCCTTTGTTCACTAAATTAAACGTGACCGGAGCCACAACACCTGCTGCAACTGGGATTTTCAACTGGTGGCCCACGGACCACTTTAAGTTTGTTGGAGGACGTTTTTCTGGCCAGCAGGAGTGACTTTATAAAACTAAAAATTTCTAATGATTTTTAACATTTACTGCTATTTTTACATTTTAAGATAAAATAAAAGACAAGATTCTTGTAAAGAAGGAAAAATTTATATAGTTTTGCCCAGTTTCTAAAAACTAAAACGATAAACTATGCAGGCCTATGTGATTTATTTTTTTAACTGTAGAAAAATTAGGTATCCTACTTAAAAGAAATAAAGCATAAAGTGAAAGTATGTTTTACTCCTTGTAATGTAGGAAAACTTCTAAAACTAACCCTTCCAGTTGTTATAAGAACCAATAAAATTCAGTTTTATGTCAGTTTTGGTCAAAGCTTGAAAGAGCCGCTGCAGAGGGACCAAAGAGCCGCATGTGGCTCCTGAGCCGCAGGTTGCAGACCCCTGGTCTAGAGTGACAAGACCACATTAAAATGAGCTCCAATAAGTGGAGGAAATATGGGAAAAATATAATAAAGAATGGGAGAAAGAGCACACACTTAAAGCATGATTCAGGATAGAGATTAAAGAAAGTTTTTTGTTGACAGCTTACTATGAGTTTGCTGTTTGATTTTTATTTTATTTTTTAATTTGTACGCATTCTTTATGATTGTCTGTTGTTGTCGTTGTCCACTGTTGTCATCACTCTTAGTTTAAAATTCAGGTCTCTCTGGTAAATGAGTCCCAGAGGCTTAATGGGATTAATTTGTATAAATATGCAAAATGTATTTTTATTTTTTAGAGTGGATATGTTCTTCAAAGTCTTTAGCATAATTTTGCTATATGTAATGCCATAATAACTGTATGTTTACAGTATACTGTTTAAAAATGGCCCTTGTTTTACACAATGGGGAGGGTTGCCTGTTGGGCTTGTTTTGGGCTTGATTTCATGGGGCTGGTCGTTACCATACCATACCATTTTATTTATAAAGCACTTTAAACAGGAACAAGTCCACACAAAGTGCTGGACAAACAAACACGCAACAGGCAACACAGACAATGAAGTACAACACGAAAAACATAAAAACATTGCAGATCATAAATAAAACGATCCAATACAAATCAGCTGGCATTGAAAGCGATGGAGTAGTAGTGAGTTTTTAACCGGGATTTGAAAACCGAGAGGGAGGGGGCCTGTTTGATGAGCAGCGGTAACTCGTTCCAGAGTCTTGGGCCTGCTACAGAGAACGCCCTGTCACCCCTGCGCTTAAGGCGAGTTTCTGGAACTATTAAGAGTACCTGATCCTCTGACCTCAAAGCACGTGGAGGGACATATGGGTGTATCAGATCCGAGAGATAGGCGGGGGCGAGACTGTTCAGCGATTTGTAGACATACATGAGAATTTTGAATTGGATTCGAAGATGAACCGGTAGCCAGTGAAGGGAGGCCAAGACTGGTGTAATGTGCTCTCTTTTGCGTGTGCTGGTTAAAAATCGGGCAGCTGCGTTCTGAACCAGTTGTAATCGTGCAATGGTGGCTTGACTGACGCCAAGCAGAAGTGAATTGCAGTAATCCAGCCTAGATGTAATGAATGCGTGAATCACTGTCTCCAGGTTGTTTTTTGATAATATGGGCTTCAGCTTAGACAGACGCCTCAGCTGGAAAAAACAGGATTTGACGATCATGTTTACATGACTGTTGAGTTTCATGGAAGGATCCATTATCACTCCCAGATTTGTGACTTTTTGTTTTGTCGTTTGTTTCTGTCACGATATACTGGCAGATAGAGACAAAGCCGAAAGCGCACAGTTTGGGAGCAGAGGAGAGCCAAACATTTCAGCCGCGACGCGTTCAGTTTTATTTATTTATTTTTCTGTGGAGGTGAGACTAGGGAGAGCCGCGCGCTCAGTGTGTGTGTGTGTGGAGCCGCGCGCAGCTGCAGCCGAGCAGAGGAGAAACATTTCAGCCACGCGTTCGTTTTTTTATTTATTTCCCCCATCCGTGGGGATGAGAAACGTGAGCCGTGCGCGTGTACCGTATTCGTCGGTGTATAATACGCTCCGGTGTATAATACGCTTTGTCATATTTTTGGAAATAAATCAGAAAAACCCTTAGATAATACGCTTCGGTGTATAATACGCGCTGCCGTGACAGTCTTTTTTATGGCCACTAGATGGCGCCAAACCCATTGAAACTGTAGTGATACAACCGTGACCTCAGAAACACTTCTCTGATCGCTCTCAGTAATGAACTTTTTGGGAGTTATTCCTGAAGGGACAGTAATACTTTTATTACTTTTAATTTGAATCAAACATTACAAATTGTCAGAAAGATAAAGTGTTAGTTTCAGATGTCAGCATTTTATGATAAAAACTGATCTTAACACTACACACAACACTGTTAACCTGTTGGTTTGGTTAAAACAACGTCATTAAAGCGTCACATATGGGACCTATGTTAATGATAATAGCAAAAACAGATATTATTCATCTGATTATTAATTAGGACAAAAACAAAAGTCTCTTCTGAGGAGATTGTCCTGAGCTCAAACTAAAATGAGATAAACAGTGTCACTGAATCTTCACTGCAGGTTTGAGAAGAGAAATCCTTCATGAATAACATTTTGGAATAACATTTGCTATTCAGCATGAATTTAAACAGTTTGACTAAACAGACTACAGGGCGCATTAGCGCCCATAGCGGCCGAAACTGGTACTGCACCATTTTTGGCCAAAATGAAAAACGGCGAATCAGAGCTAAAAATGGGTCTAAAATTATGGGAAAAAATCCATAGATAATACGCTTCGGTGTATAATACGCAGGATATTGAAATGAGCAATAAAAGTGCGTATTATACACCGGAGAATACGGTATGTGTGGTGGGTGGGGGGTGTCAGCTGAGTGTTCAGCATGAGGCTGCTTTTATGGGGGGGGGTTTTCAGCTAGTGCACCTGCAGTGCGAGCTGCTAGTTTAGCACTACATCAGTACCGACAGGTGTTTGGAGCGTTGGGTAGGCGGGGCGCTCGGTTCTGTTGAGGGGGCGGGGCGCCCCGCCTATATAATGGTAGGGGAAACACTGGGTTAAAATACAAGTTGTATTTCTAGTGTCCTAAATATTTAATATTTTTACGTGTTAGCTATGTTAAGGTAAAGTATTGTTCTCATAACCATCCATCCAACCATCCATTATCTTTACCTGCTTCTTCCTTTTCAGGTTGCAGGGGTCACTGGTGCCCATGTCCAGCTATCACTTTGCGAGAGGCAGGTTACACCCTGGACAGGTCTCCAGTCCATCACAGGGACACATAGAGACAAACAAGACAAACAACCATTCACTCTCTCACTCACACCTAGAGACAATTTAGAGATACCAATTAGTCTAACATGCATGTTTTTGGTCCGTGGGAGGAAACTGGAGTACCCAGAGAAAACCCACACATGCAGGGAGAACATGCAAACTCCACCCAGAAAGGTCCCTGGTCCGGGATTTAAATCGAGGCAACCTGCTCTCAGCAAGCAGGTTGCTCCGATAAAGACCCACTACTATTCTGTTGCTTTCAACACCAGATGATCTGTGTTTTGAACCTGTATGCTTCACACAGGTTAGTCGTTATACAAAGTATTTATTATCTGCTTCGTTTTTATGACCATATTCTGATTTAACTTCATTTTGTATGTTGCTTTATGTGTTGCCTGTTTTTCTGTTTGTACAGCACTTTGGTTGGCCTTGTCGCTGTTTTAAGTGCTCTTTAAATAAAATGGTATGGTATGGTATGGTTTTCACACCTGATAGTCTGGTAGACTCAGTTCGATTGGGGACCAAAAATTGGGACAATTGTTTACATTTTTAGCTGGTGCGGTTCGCATTCATACTGCACTGAGTCAGTCGAGCCAACCTGTTCTCTCCCTCGCCTGTGGTGGCACTGCACCAAAAACTACTGAAGGAAACAACATGAAAACCTCTGAAGAAGACACTGACCGCAACTTACTTCTGGAAATAAACACAAAAATGGAGTGACGTCAAGTTTTAGCGATTTTAAGATTTCTGTTTTGTCTATGGCTCATGTGCCAAACAAACATTTTTCAACAATGGACTCACAAGGCGGCTGAGACGGCTCTGTATGAGGTAAGAGAAATGCACAATTGTTTTGGTTGTATGTACACAGAATGCCCTATGCTGTAGTCCACTTCCTGCTTTTGGAGCGGTCTCCAGTCCACTTTCATTCTCAATGCATTTAAATTGTGCCAGAGTTCACTTCAACCGAACTGAGACTTAGGTTTTTAGGCAGACCAGAGTTCGATTGCGCATTCAAACCTCCCCAAACAATCTAGGCAAATGGACTAGAGTTTGATTAATGTGGACTAAACAGGGCTAGTGTGAATGCATCCTTAGACTATTTTTAATTATGCCTGATACAGTGTGTTTTTCTTTAGTTGTAAAATGGAGATGGTCTTTTCCCTTCCCCTTTAGTTTTTGTCATCAGTCAGCCATGTATGATGGCAGAAGAAGAGCAAACCCCTGAAGCTCAACACCCTCACAAACCCTCATATAATAAAAACTAAAACGTAAAACCACTGTTTGGCTATCAGGGCCAAGCTATCTTCACTATGACACTACTCATTCACTCTTTTTAAGGTACGGTAACACTGTTTTCTTAAAAAGATACTACAGCTTAGTTTTAGTGTAAAGAATAAAAAAAAAGGTTTAAAGCTGTGCAAATTGAAAGAGATTTCACTAACAACTGTAAGTCAGTAACCAAGGGGAAGAAGTAAACATGGCAGTCAGTTGACAAATTAAACAATTTCACATAGAAATCTATACAGCCACAACAGCCTGAATATTTGCTTCATGATTACAGTTCAGCAGAAGAGCAGAAATAAGACCAACAGGAAAAAAAAGAGAATAGAAGTCCACTGTAAAAAGACAGCGAGGAAATGGAGGAAAGAGGCAAGAGGGAGTATGAGGTAGGGGGTTAGTCATGATATAACCCCATGATTTACATTTTTCTTTTATGTGTCACATGACTCTTTGTGCCCCAAACCAGCAAGAACAGCTGAGAAGTACAACACAGGCAAATAAGATTTCTGTCTTTTCCTTACTGACTCACAGTGACAGTATACACAACTGTTTCAACCCTTAAAATGACTTTCAACAAACAGGCAAATACCGAAATGGAGAACAAGGTGATCCTCAAAATAATCAATAAACCCATACACTGCACGTGATGAGGAATGACACATCATTTTTCAACCTTTCTGTGTGCTGTTGTTCTCTAAATACAAAGTAATTTATTCATCGTTTCAAACCACCACAGACATCTGCTCATAAAGATGATAAACTCTTTTGTATAGCATTAAAATACTTGGGATTTCTTAAACTTTTGACTCTGAACAAGAGATATGTTTGGAAATTGATTTACTCTTTTAAAAGAACGGGATATTCTTGAGACTTTTTTTGCGTGTGTTGTACATCATCATCATCACCTTTATTAAAGACACAAGTAGGACCATATAAAAATACAAATAAATAATATTTAAAAAAGGATAGAAATCACAAATGTAAGTCACAGATTTACAAAAAGGCTAAAATGTTAATGGTTACACATTCTGGACTTAAACCTGACTGAGCGTTGTGCAATATCTGTTAGTATCAAGAAGATGTTATTTGTAGAATCATATAATCTCCACATAAATCTGTACTTAAGGTTATGTAATGCAGCATAAAAAGTGGAGATACCAACACCAACAAATAACTGACTTGCACCTAGTCCATCTCGGCATCCTAAGCAGCATCCTCATTCCGTCATTATACAAGTACTGTTTGCCACTTTGAGTTTCTATATACCGGTACTGCTTTGGTTGTATCATCTCCACAAGTGGGTTGTATACAAAGGAGTGCAGTATGCTTTAAAAAGAGCCACTTTCACAGAGACGGAACACATCCTGAACATGCGTACAAGCATGTTGGCTTGTGCATACATTAAATGGCGTCTGTAAATGTCCATGTCAGCAGCCAGATAATCAGTTATATAAAGTCCAAGATATTTAACAGCAGCACACACTTTAAGGACAGCACTAAATAAAGACAAGTCAGGAGGTACCAACTTTTGATCCTCCCTGGTTCTTATAATCATATTACTTTTCAGTGCATTGTACATAATGCCATATTGTGAGCAGATCCTCAATCATTGCTGAAGACCAGCACTACAAGGACTAAAAATAACCAGATCATCTGCATACATGAGATGGTTAATTATGGCTCCACTAACAGCACACCCTGTCCCACAGTTTTCTAGCCACTTTGATAAATCATCCATGTATACATTAAAAATAAGAAGAGAGAGAATGCACCCTGTCTTACCCCGTTCTTTGTTGTAAAAGGAACTGACACACAATTACCCCATCTTATGTACATCAACTGATGAGCATACCAAAAGGACATAATTCTAACTACAGTATAGATCTGGGAACCCCTCTGTTGTATAACATAAAATAACTTTTCATGATTAACCTGGTCAAAAGCCTTTGAGGCATCAATAAAACACATAAAAATTGTACTTGTAGAATTGTGCCTATTATACAAATCCAAGATCTCTTTCAGAGTGAAAATACACATACAGTATCTGTGCTATGGTTTGATTTAAAACCAAACTGGTTATCAGAAGTAAGGAGAAAATGTTCTATCTTATTCAGTGTACTGTAATCCTCTCCAGGACCTTGGATAGCACACTATCACTTGATCACACCCTACTTGGTGTGGGTGTGGCAAGATGGCGCCTCTGTGTGGCTTCGCCAGTGCTCCCCGACTTATTCTTTTTAGCCGTCTGTTGTTTTTATTTTTTATTTATTTAGTTTTTGTCAGCAAATATAGCACGTTTGCTGTACGTGTCTATGACCGGGATGCGCTGTTGGCGATCAAAGAATCGCTAATGGTTCATTGTAACAGCTGGAGCAGCTCAGGTGGGAGAAATCCACCTCCACCTCCGTTTGTTTGCTGCTCACATGAGTGCCCGCTGCAATTCTCCAGAAGCAAGAAACGTAAAAGGGGATCTCGAGCCGGAGTCCAGGCTCGTGTAAGACGTTTGCACAGATTTTTGGCCAGTGAGCGGGGTTCATCTCGATGTCTGCGGTCCGTGCCAACCAGCTGGGAGCCGGACACGTCATGGGGAACCGGGTCTGTCGGGACCTGCAACTCATCGCCATCTCTCTATATGAATAGAGGCTTACATGCTCACCAACGGAGATTTATTCGTCACAAACGCTCCTTGGATGAGCGCAATTTAATCTACATCCCGCTGAATATGGATATGAAAGTTGATAAACTGTCATCTCTGCGCATGGCCCTCCTCAACGTTCGTTCCATCAGTAACAAGTCATTTGCTGTGAACGAATTGTTCACAAAGGAATCTCTTCACTTCATGTTTTTAACTGAAACATGGCAACAAAGTTTGGATTTTGTTCACCTGCGGGAGCTCTGTCCAGGAAACTGTTCGGTGCTTGCAACTCCCAGAGAAGGGCGCAGAGGAGGTGGACTAGCGACCATGTTTAAAGACACTTTCTCCTGCAGACTGGTAAAACCACCTACTTTTTCTACTTTTGAACTTCAAATAATTAAAGTTGGCTCTTTTAATTTATTTTACTGTATTTTGGTATACAGACCTCCTGGCGCAGCCGGAGAGTTTTTATCTGAATTTACTGAGCTGCTGTCTACTATCATCAAGCTGGAGAAAATTATAATTTTGGGTGATTTCAATTTACATGTAGATGATGATTCTTGTAAAGCAGCAGTTGATCTTATCTCTATTACTGAGTCTTTTCATTTTACTCAGCATGTTCATGTACCCACACATTGCAAAGGTCATACTTTGGATCTTCTTTTTTCCTTTGGCCTCAACATTGATCTTGTTTGTGTAGAGGACATATTTTTCAGTGATCACAGTTGCTTATATTTTAATTTGTCCTTCAGCACTGATCCTGCTCCTCCTAGTCGCTTGATCCAAAAAAGAATAATAACTGAGCACACAGCCAAAACTTTTATTTCACATTTTGATCCTTCACACTTAGTTTT
>JBBPBX010026696.1:13462-28400 GCA_038048925.1 Garcialebias charrua | reverse complement strand
TATATATATATATACAGTATACAGTATATATATATATATATATATATACAGTATACTGTATATAACTACTATTCCTACTTCGTCGTTTTCCACTTGTCGCAAGTCTTCAGGGTACGGATCCCCCGCAATAAATGAGGGACTACTGTACAGAAGTTTATGGATTTTCCAAGATTGTCTTGCAGTGGTGGCCATATTGAATTTCTTTAACTCCAAAACCTAATACGTTGTAACGTCAACTCAATAATTACTTTGTGAAAGTCTCAATAAAATCCATTCAGAGATTTACACTCCACCCCCCACCCCCCCAAACACGCACACACAACTGTTTCATTCTTGTCTGTGATTGTGACCTTTGTTCTTTTTCTCCATCAGCTGGGGGGGTCGTTCCTCCTGGGAGTGGGGGTGTGGGTGCTGGTGGACCCCACAGGGTTCAGGGAAATCGTAGCAGCCAACCCTTTACTTTTCACTGGAGTCTACATCATTCTGGGAATGGGAGGGATGCTCTTCCTTCTGGGCTTCCTGGGCTGCTGTGGAGCCATCCGTGAAAACAAATGTCTGCTCCTCTTTGTGAGTCTGCTGCAAATCCAACACGTTCATGTTGCTGGACATGTTTGTGTACATGTTCATTATTTTCCCTGTCAGATACTTTGGACTGCCATGTTGGAAACAACCAACAACAAAAAAAGAGCAAAATGCCTTCCAGTTTGCCGTCAAACCTCATGCATAGTTAATGCTGAGTGAAGTGGGTCCAGGCAGAGTGGGGTTTATTTTGTTTTTTTTAAAGCTTGACGTGCACTTTTTCTGTGACTCACCCACCCTGTCAAACTCTGACTCTTTTTTTCTCCTTGTGACTGACTGCAGTTCTTCATGCTCATCCTCCTCATCTTCTTAGCAGAGCTGGCTGCTGCCATCCTGGCCTTCATATTCCGGGAGCACGTAAGTCACGTGCACATCCACACAACGCTTCAGGAAATGTCAGGCCTCAAGGTTAAACATCACACTTACCAACTGACTCATTCTTACTTTAAACAAGGATTCAGACAGTTTTTTTCTTGTATGTGTTACAAAGTAGTTTATTTTATAACTTTTTAATTTACTTAATGAATTTTTGTATCATCTCTGGAGAAATCGTGGAAAATTGTGAAAAATATTTTTGTAATCACAATAGAGCATCACTTTTATTTCCTGAATGATTCTTATTCCTCAAAATTTAATATTGTCTTTGATGCACTTTGACAAAAAAAAAACAGTGTACTTTGATAATACTGTAACAACAATTAAAGCTTCAAATTGCTCCAAGCACAAAGCAGTAAACTGCAGAGGAACTCCCTTTCCTGCCTAAACTTCTCCAGCCCTAAGTGATGCTGCGTCCTGTTACATCACTTTTAACAGTTTCTCACAGATCTTTTTAGAAAGCTTTTAACAGTTTTCCTACCAACATGATGATCATCTTTAGTCTGAACAAATATCTTCAGAGGATGGAGCTTTTTAGTGTACTGCAAAAGTACAAATGGCCATGTGCAGGTAATGTTCATGCATATATGAACAGATTTAAAAAGCTATTCAAACACCAGCATTATTCATTTATCGTTTAAATAACCAAACAAAGTGTTCAGGTGGAAAGTTTTCTTTACTGACTAGAAAACTGTGAGTTAAAGTACCAACCACTCTAGACGTAGACATAATTAATGTTGTTTTGCTTTAAAAAGTGACTATCAATCAAGAATAAAGGAAAATAAAATCTAAATATTTTAAACATTAAATCTTCAAAGGTCAGCGCTATAGATGTTTCGATCAATCAGCCATTGATCATGATCGGCCAATTTCCATTAAAATGTATGTAATCGACCAATATCGATCAATGCCTTTCAGTGCCGATCACAAAAACCGATCACCTTTTAGCCTGCAGAGGTCCAGTGGTATTTCTATATATTTAAGTAATGTTTTGAGATTTATTTGACTTTCTGCACATTTAGCCTGTTGAGAGCAGCTAAATATTTTCAGTCTGTTAAAGGTTCTGTCACTGAGAGCAGCTAAATGTTTTAGTTGTCCTTTTGACTCAACAGTTGCTGTATTGTGCCTGCAAGTTTTTTGTTTTTTTTTTTGTAAAAAAACAACAACAAAAAAACACGTTTTTGTCCAAATTAAGGTGATTTTATGGTTCCTATTTTCCAGATCACGTAGCAAGTAGCACTAATTTTAACTACGGTAAATCAAAAGATTCACAGCCAGTCCAGTGATTGTATCTGTGATCAGCAGAAAAAACCTGATCGGAGCATCCTTAGTCAGTCCAGATGGAGTGGAATTCTGTGAATAGATGAACAATAACATTTTACCCATTTTAAATAAAGTAACTCTTTGATTGACTTTTGGTTTTTTTTTTGCCCAGTTTGATGAGCTAATGGCTAGTCAGAGTGGGGCTGAGACATGGATCACCGCCATCGTAAAACACCTCTAATCTCAAAGATTAGCTATTTTATAAACCTTGACACTCCACCAGTTTCACATTACAAGATTATTTACATGGACTTTTATTGTTATTTAGAGCAAATAGGAGCAGCAGCAGCTAGCTGTAGCACTGTAGTATAGCCTGAGGCATTTTGAACAGGAATATTATAATATTACTGCAGAATAACAGTGTAATGAAAAACTAACAGCAGTGTAAAGATTTTAAAAAAGTGTTTTAATGAAGCACTATGAAATCTTTGAGATTAGAGTTGTTTTAAGACAGCAGTAATCCACTTTGGTCTTGGTCCTGCTTAGACTAACCTTTAGCCCAATCAGACATAAACTCCAAATCTTCAAATAGATGTCATTCAAAGAGCTACCTACAACAGGTACTTTTTTTTTTTTACAGAGATCCACTTCATGACTTCTGAATAAATCCTGCCAGTTATCTGCTTAACATTTTAATTTAAGCCTTGAGAGGAACACCCTTCCTCTGGGTCTGATGGTGATTTTTTTAAAGTCTTTAGTGGCACTGACCTCTGATTTTACTGTTTCTTGATTTAGCTGACCAGAGAGTACTTCACAAAGGAGCTGAAGAGCCATTATCAGGGCTACAACAACAGTGACGTCTTCACCAGCACATGGAACGCCATCATGACTACAGTAAGCAGCAGGCTCAAACATGGTAGCTGTTACCACTGCCATCACAAGGCCTTAGAGCTACGTGCCAGGTTGTTTTAATAAACAAATCCTTAATATGTAGGTCAGTGTTCATGCTGGTTTAGTGCACTCAACACAGATGACCACAGGTCACTGCACAAATACGCACTCAGCAAAAAAAAGGAGAAATATTTGTATATTTTTTTTTTTTTTACTGTTCTGTCCTCCTTTCAGTTTGATTGCTGTGGAGTGAACAGCCCAGAGGATTTTAAGGACGGCCTCTTCAGGCGCATTAACCAGAACCACGTGGTGCCAGAAGCCTGCTGCCAGCGTGCCAGTCAGAGCGGAGAGCTGGTCTACACCAGCCAGGAGCAGTGCTTATCAGGCAACATGATGTTCCGAAATAACAAGGTAACTCCTGACACCTGCCAGGTCAACCTCTTCCATTTGCCTCCCTTCTAAACCACCTCCAGGCCTAATTAGAGCAGAAAACTAGGTAAATGCCTTCCTGGTCCGACTGACTCTGTCGTGGCTTGTTAGTGCTTTTTTGTGTGTTTTGGGTGCCACGGCATATCATCTTAACGTGTGGTGCCGCTCACCGATAGCAGCTTATGCGTGTGTGTGCACACACGGCTATAATGAGGCTTTTAAGAAGCACACGTGGGTTCAAAAATAGAGCGTTTTATAAACATAAATATGTGAAAATTAGATGCACTTCACAGAAAATACACATCCAAATCCATGTGTGCAAGGCAAGCTTCATTGAGAGTAATTACACTGATGGTGCACTTGTAACATCACTCTTCTCTTGCCACCTGTTGTTTTTCATGTTATTAGAACAATGAGGAGATATCAGTGTGCTCCTTCCTCTCTGTTCATCCTCACAAAGAGCTCTCGTTAAAAGGCTGTGAGGCTGCAGGCCTCGCTTCCCACTCACTCAGCTGGGCTTTTGTTCCAAGCCTGGCTCAATTGAGGCTGTTCTGTTACCTTAACTATCTCTGTAACTGTGAACATTCATGGCCTATTGATTCTCCGCTGAGCGTGTCATCTTTGTGTCCACAGGGCTGTTACTCTGCGGTCGTCGACTACTTTGAGCTGTACATCTACGTAGCTGGAGCTCTGGCCATAGTGGTGCTAACAATTGAGGTATCATGAAGTTTTAAAACATGTTTTATGTCTTCTGCATGGATCTGAGTATTGATTTCAGAATGTGCTCATTTGCAACAGCCAAAGAGACTACAGGTGGAAAATTTAATGCAACAAAAGATGCAGTTTGAATGGCAAGATCGCCATCTGGTGGTAGCACTTGGAATTACAGAAACGTCTTGCACTAATTTATTTCACTTTTCTTTTACAACTTAGCTTCAGATGCAAATAAAGCGTACAAGTATGGATTAATTTGGTTTGTTGTGGGGTTCTATGGAATTGTTTTGAACAATTAACGTATTGCTTGTTGTAGATATTATTTTAACAACCTTAGTTTGAAGATATTTAACCTGTTTCTTATATAAAACCTGAGCTGTTTTCTTGGGTAAAACAGGGCAGAACTAGTTAAAACAAAGCAGAACTAGCAAAAACAGTGCAGAACTAGTTAAAGCAGCAGAACTAGCTAAAACAGAGCAGAACTAACTAAAACATGACAGAAATAGCAAAAACAGTGCTGAACTACCGTATTTTCCGGCCTATAAGTTGCCGTTTTTTTTAAACTAATTTTCATGTCCTGCGACTTATGGGGCGAAGCGACATATTTATGGATTCTCCCCCATATTTTTAGACCAATTTTTGGCTGAGATACGACCGTTCCCATTCATTCTGACGGAAAAAAATGGAGCAGTGCCTCAATTCATATGCTTTTTTTATGATTGTCTACTGTTGTAATAATAATAATAATAATAATAAATTCAATTTATAACGCACTTTTCATTAATGAAAATCTCAAAGTGCTGTTGTACTGATAAATATCTCCTGAAGGGTCAACTATACCTTGCCTGCAAGTGTTTAATCAAGCTGCAAAATCCTTGACTTTCTACAACTGATAGCAATTGATCATTAATTACGATGAAGTTCAGCAACTTCTCAGTAAACATTCGAGCACCGTGGCTGCAGTGATGTGTCTTTCTCGTTCAGTCTGATTTCGGTCAGCTGCGCTCAGTCTACCCCTCCTCCGAGACAGGCAGAGCGAGGTTGAGTGAGAGGAACACACCGCCGAAGCCACGGAGCTCGAAAGTCCAACGTAACTAACTTTACCGTGGTTTAATGTGATGCTATGGCTCTGCAGACATTGCACGTTGCTGTCTTGCGGTGTTTAGTGTAAAATACTTCCACACAGCGAACATGACACAGAAAGTCAGGGTGCCCTCGAACGATTCCATCAGACATTAAAAACTATGCTGCACACATACTGTTTGGAATTCAATAAAGATTGGGATGAGGGGTGCACCTTCAGATGTTTGCCATACGGGAGGTAGTTCAAGAGAGTTTGGGTTTTAGTCCCGCCAAATTGATTTTTGCTCACGAGGTTCGTGGCCCCTTAAGGCTGTTAAAAGAGAAGTGGATATGTGAAAAGTCTGACAAGAAATTGTTAGACTATGTAAGTGATTTCCGTTTCAAATTAATTCGTGCTTGTGAAATAGCTAAAACCAACCTACAGGTTGCGCAAGCCAAAATGAAATCCCTGTTCGACCGAAAAGCTGTAGCACGAGTGTTTCAACCGGGTGACAAAGTGTTAGCTCTACTTCCTATTTCTGGTAGTAGTTTACAGGCCCGTTATAGTGGACCTTATGTCATTGAGAGGAAGCTAATCAAGAGTGACTACTTGGTTTCTACTCCAGATAGGAGGCGTACTTCTCGTCTCTGTCACATTAACATGTTGAAACCATACATTGAGAGGGTTAGTGTGTTGGCTGTTCCCCTCTGTGATGTCCCCAGAGTAGCCGAAAATGTAGAAAACCAAGAAGAGCTCTCCAGTGCTGAACAGGAGGTGGACAGTTCCCCTCCTGCAATTCTTGAAGGCAAGCTCTTAAATTCTCATTACCTCCAGAACCTACACTTGTTATTTTCCTATCTTGATGGTCATAAAAAGGAGGAACTGAGACAGTTGATATTTTCTAATGTCTGTCTATTCTCTGATGTCCCTTCCAGGACCGGTATCATAAAACTTGATATCGATGTGGGTGAAACGAAACTCATAAAGCAACACCCTTACAGAGTGAATCCGGACAAACGTCTCTGTATGAATATGCAAGTGCAGTACATGCTGGACAATGGTTTGGCCATACCCAGCACTAATGCATGGAGCTCACCTTGCCTATTGATAGTAAAGCACGGAGGTGATGATCGATTCTGCACCGATTTTAGAAAAGTAAATGCTGTAACCAAACCAGATTGTTATCCTCTCCCTAGGATCGAGGATTGTGTTGACCATGTTGGCGTTGCGCGCTTTGTGACCACTCTGGATCTATTAAAAGGTTATTGGCAGGTGCCATTGACCGAACGTGGTCAGGAGGTCTCTGCTTTTGTTACCCCTGATAGTTTTCTTGAATACACAGTCATGGCTTTTGGCATGCGTAACGCTCCAGCTACCTTCCAAAGACTAATGAACATAGTTTTGTCCGAGTTACCCTTTTGTGAGGCATATTTGGATGATGTGGTGGTGTTCTCAGATACTTGGGAAGACCACTTAAGACACCTACAAACTGTTTTCACTCGTCTGAAAGAAGCTACTTTGACGGTTAACCTAGCTAAATGTCAGTTTGGGCACGCAACTGTGACCTATCTAGGTAAACAAGTTGGAAGTGGTCAGGTATGTCCAGTTGAGGCAAAAGTGGAAGCAATATTGTCTGTCCCAGTCCCTATCACTCGTACAGAGCTGCGGCAATATCTGGCTATGGTGGGGTATTACAGAGGGTTCTGTAAGAACTTCTCCGCTGTGGCTGCTCCTCTAACGGACCTGCTCCTCTAACGGACCTGCTCAGCCTGAAAACACCCTTTATCTGGTCTGAGAGTTGCCACAATGCGTTCGAGCAAACAAAAATGTTGTTAACCAAGGCTCTTGTGTTAGCTGCACCAAAATTCGGTGTCCCTTTTAAACTGGCTGTAGATGCTTGTGACTCCGGAGTAGGAGCTGTTCTCATCCAGGAGGGAACTGACTGAGTGGATCACCCCGTTTCCTACTTTTCCCGAAAGCTAAACAAACACCAAAAAGTGTACTCAACTATTGAAAAGGAAGCCTTGGCTTTGATAATGGCACTAGAGCACTTTGAAGTGTACATTGGCAGTTTCTGTGACCCCATTACCGTATACACTGATCACAACCCCCTTACCTTTCTGTATCGAATGTGTAATAAAAATCGACGCTTAATGAGCTGGTCTTTGCGACTGCAGCCTTTTAATATCTCCATATTACACATCAGAGGTAAGGATAACGTTATAGCCGATGCCCTCTCTCGTTTCTGAATACCCTGCCCAACTTGTCTTTTTTGTATAGTGTAATGTAGCAGTGTCACCACAAGACTACATTTACCCCCATACAAAACACTGGTGGTAGAGGTGTTATGTATCCTGGAGGATGGTGCCAATGCTGATACCTACAGGTTTTGTATATGTTGGCTGTAGTCTTGTTTTGTTTGGTTAATTGGTCTGATTATGGTCAGGCTTGTGTGTTCAGCCTGAAGGTCCTGTGTGATGCCCCTATATAAACTTCAGGGTGAGGTTGCTTGGATGCAGAGTTTTGATGGGCTCAGGGAGTGTGATTGCTTCATGCTGAGCTGTTTGGTACTATAAGGTACCGTGGGGTGTACTCGCCCGTCCCTGTCTTGAAGGTTGGTAATCTTCTGTTGAAGAGATTGTTGGTGAGTTGCTGATTGCTCGTTTTGGTTTCTGGCTGTGCTTGGCGCACCATGAAGTAGTTGCTTGTTTTGGTTTTGTTGTGCTTGGTGCACTTTGAAGCTGTAGGGTGTACTTGTGACGTTCAGGTCCTGCTCAGGTGAGGGACGCTGAACTGTGGTTTGACTAGTTTTGTTCAACCGGGAGGTTGTGTGGTTGGCCGAGGTGTGACTAACTGTTTGGAGTTTTTTTTTAGTCTGCTGACAGTGTGAGTTCGGTAGTCCAGTTTTATCGTTTTCCTTTTTACTCCTAGACTTCCCTTTTTGGTTAGGTAGTCCGTCACTGGAGAGGCTTTGACGGCCCTGTTATATGGGTTGGCCCTGCTCAGGTGACGTTATTTTACTTTTGGCCGACTCACCCTGTCCACCATTCCTTTGTTATTTTAGTTTGTTTTGCGACGCTGTGCCAGAAGAGGCTGCGCTCCGCACCAGGAGGGAGGAGTGCGGGGATCCATCTTGACATCAGACGTGCAGTAGTCAATAAAGTTTTTATTTAACTACATCCTTCTTTGTGTCCTGTGTCCATTAAATGTGTTTGGCCTGAGCCAGCCGTAACAAACTCCTCCACCTTTCTGCTCACAGAACAATAAAACTAATCCTGCACCACAATGAACAAAATTTTAATGTTTCTGTCTGCACCTGACCTGTTTTAAACATTAATTGTTGGTTTTCTTTATATTGTCTGTTATTTTTATACCTTGTGTGATTCCTTGTTTGTTCCTTTGTACTGAAACTCTGGCACATTTTCCTGCAGGATAAATAAATGTATATCTTATCTTAAAATAACTTTATTTCACTCAAAGGGATTACCTTGCATACAAAGTTAGTACATGAGTATGTCACACTTTAACATTTTGTTTTGTGGCCCAGACCAGGGCCACTAAGTTTGAGAATCAGTGGGCTAGCTGTTACGTTTTCAATCTGGTCAAAGTTTAACTTTGTTTCTGCAAACTGGACTCATTTAAAGAGCTTTCTATGACGTAAGAAATAATATTTGTTCTTAATATTTCCACAGAACCCCAGATCAGAACTTTCTCTTTATCATAAGACAAATAAACTTTTAAAGTATATAGTCACACAAACAAGCCTTTAATACAGTTTTATAAATATGTTTGAATATCATGTGAATATATTTATATATAAAGAAGAGTATTTTACTGAAAACAGAAAGTTTGTAAAAAAAAAAAAAAATTTGAGAAAAATTGACAGGATCATGCAGATAGCAAAGAATCCTGATTTTTTTTTTTTATTCAAATATTTGATTTGTCTGTCCTTTTGTGAGTGAGCAGTTTAATTTACTAACTTTTCTGTCTCTGTTCTTTCCTCCAGCTTTTTGCTATGGTCTTTGCGATGTGTCTCTTCAGGGGAATCCAGTAGAAGAATTTGCAAACTACTTTTGTTTTGTTTTTTTTTTCAAAAAAGGGATGTCAGGAGGAGAGAAAAACGGACATTTGTAAATTTGTGGATCTCCTTTTTTTTATTGTGTAATTGGTTAAAAAATAGGCTTACTTGTACTTCACAGCTGGACTTTTGAGGTACAAAGTGGCAAAAAAATAAAAATAAAAACATGTATACACACAGAATTGATGACGTCTGAGAGCTGAGACAGCTCGTGTAAATTAGATTTGTGTGCAAAAGACAAAATGATGTAGTGGACCAGGTCTGTCACAGACTAGGTGTAACGTGAGCAGCTGAGCAGAAGGCACTGCACTGACCTTTGGATGAAGAATACTGTATTTATATAAAGCTGGCTTAACTGTAAAAAAAACCCTGTGTTTTATGTAAACTCTGGCTGGTATCATGTTCCTTTACTGTATATTGTAACTCCCTCCACAAGCTGTTTTTTTACTGACACGCCTCTTAAATGCTGTATTATGTAAGCTCTTTCTGTGCGTGTGTGTGTATGTGTGTGTGTGTGTATACACTCTTTATACATGTGTGCCATTTGAGAGTGTGTGAGCAATCTCCTTCAAGCCCACTCGAAAGCAGCAGTTCCTTTTCTCTTTGTATGGTGACTGTTTATTGCATCTGTGGTTTTCAAAATAAAAGTGGTTTTAGGTGGTGATCTGTGAGCATTTGTATTAGATTTTTTAAAAGATTGTGCCATAAATGACATTTTAAATGACATTTTTTCTTTTGTCTTTGTATTAATCCTCATAAGAACTGATGTGGCCTGAGATTTAACATCAATTTACATTTAGTGTTTAACACAAAAACAACAAAATCTCTGTTTTTCAGGTCAAAATCATGTTAAAAAACAAAAATATACATCATAAATGACTGTAACTAAAAGCCACGTGGATTATTAAATCATTCCTTTCTCTGCTCCACCCTTTTGACATTTGAAGTATTGAAACACAAAAGACAGTTGGTGACATTTGGTAATGAACCAGAGGATAATAAATGGCAACAGTGTCCATGTTTGGCTCATGCTGACATCGCAGCAGAATCAATCCCGCCTTGATTGCCTTTGTGGATCCATTTTCTATTTTTCCTTGTAAGAAAAGATGGAAAGTGTGGACGTAATGAGAACAAACAGAAATGTATGACTTTGAAAAGCCTGCAGACATTGATCTAATGCAAAGGACTTTGGCATTTAAAATAAGAAATTAAAGCAGTTGAATTATACAAATATATTTTTACATTTATATCACAGTGAATGTCCTACTTTCTCTGCAAGTATTCTAATTAATACAAGTCATTTATTTAACATTTATGTTCAGTTCACTTGAGTGCAGTCACATAAAAGTGATGCAGAAGAATATATAACCTCTGAGCTGCACAGTAATTCATTTAAAGGGACCAAATGAAGGAGTGTGTTCCTGTGTGTAAATGTCATCCCTCCAACACCTCCTGTCCTCACAAATGATCAATCTTTCATGTCTCTGCCTTCCTGTAGGGACTAAACCCAACGGATTCATCTTGATTTGATCTGACTGATAAATGTGCGCACACACGTGCTTCAGGTGATTTCAAAGCAAACAACATTTTATTGATGTTTTTAGACCTAATGAAGCAGAATGTTCTTTTGTGTGCATGTGTCCACAGAATAAATAGTGGATTAATAATAATAATTAATAATTAATTCAATTTATAACGCACTTTTCATTACTGAAAATCTCAAAGTGCTACACATATATTGAATGCTACACACATTCATAAACCGGTGGCGGCAGACTACCATGCAAGGTGCTTTCCAGTCCTACCGGGAGCAACTCAGGGTTAAGTGTCTTGCCCAAGGACACAACGACACATGGTGCGGGTCCCGGGAGTCGAACCGCCAACTTTCCGATCGGGAGACGACTGCCATTACCACTACACTACGGCCGCCCATTAGTGGTTCTCTTCGTCTTTCAATGACCTCTTCTGTATTCAAGTGCACAATTCAAGCAGGTTAATAGTTAAAAACACCTCATTAAGAGTCACGTCTGTGTTAAAAATAATCCAATCACATTATGAACTCAATTCTATGTTCCTATGTTGCTGGAACTCCTCTGACTGATGATGCCCTCCAGATGGAGGCTGAAATGTTTCTATAAGAAAGAAACTGTCCAGATGACCCGACTGAGAATTATTGGATTTGGTACCTGGATTATTGAGCATGAACTTTCTTGACTTAAATTCTATGTTGTTGCTCCCTGCTGGTGTTGGGTCCACGATGAAACTTTTCTGTTCCCATCAAAACAGCAAGGCAAAATGTCAACCCTCTGAGCCATAGATGTTTATTTTTCATCTATCGTTAATGTTTCAGTGGCAAAACGTTCATTTTTTGCAGGTTCCAGCAAGTGACCACTACTGTATTTGTTTTGAATAGGAGCTGTTTTTGAATCTTAATTTGTGTGTGATTAAATACAGCAACTTACAATTTCTTGTGTAAATTTTACCACACAAAAATTTGGAGGTGTGAGAGCAAGAAGTAACTTTCATTTTTTAAACTGAAATACTTCTTCTTATCCACTTGGTTTGAGTAATAAATGTAGGTGATGGTTTATTTCCTTGAGATCATGAACGTTCTACATTATTACAAACTCCTACAGAAAATTAAAATATACTGAATATACACTGAAGGGGAGGAAATATGAATTACCCGGGCCGCATAGTGAAGTCCTCACTATGCGGACTATATATATATATAGTCCGCATATATATAGTCTATATATATAGTCTATATATATATATATATTCCCCCCCCCAACCAAAATACTTCAACAATCACTTTATTCTCTTTACCATCTGTTATTCTCCCGAACTGTTCACAAGAAACAATCGTTTTCTCTTCCCTACTCTTCAATTTAATTTAATGAGATTTTTGCTCAAGAAAGAGACCTAATTGCACATGTGAGGGTTTTTCAGTACATTAACAGCTTTTAAATAAGTTGGGGGGTGGTCAAGAAAGGCCTTGGTGTGAATTACCTCTCTGGTGTGACCCCACGAAGAGAGCATCCAAAAGAAGAAGGGTTTAAAAAATACAGCTTTTAAAAGCACAACAAGTGTGTGATCTTTACTATTCTGTATAATAAGCTAAATAAATGTCTCCTTCATTTTATTCTGTCAGGTGTTTCATGAATACATGTTCTTGTTTCAGCCCTCCAGCAGAGTCTGAAGCTGCTGGACCAGCCAGATGTTAATGTGATCTAAACAACTCGTTTATAAATCCTGTTTCAACTGAAATTAAAATGAACAAAAGAACATTTGTAGTTCCCTTATCAGTCAGTCCACTCAGTGCAACATATGACTATGGGAATTGCACCCCCCCGTGCGGTTACCTGAAGTAATACATTCATGCCTTTACGGCAGGTGGGCGTCAGCGTCACCACAGAGGCCCCGCCCTCTTGGTATAAAGATGACTGCGCCCATCCTACTTCCTCTTTTATGCCCTTCACCTCGCTTACATACCTGAACTTTGCGGGACTTCTCTGTTGCTACATCGCTCTATCTGAGGTGAGCTCACTACCTACTCTGAACGCACAGAGAAAATTCTTGCGTGTGGCTGGGCTAGCGAAAGCTGGTCCAGCATCTTTTATTTAACCTCGAGGTTTTTTTCTTCTCTCTTCGCAGACGGCTTCGCTCGACGGCGCTAACTGCGTCACATCGCTACCCTGCTAATGAGTAGCGGGCTAGCCAGCGAAAGCGACGCGACGGGAGACGTCTTCGGTCAACGTTAGCACTGCTAACAAGCTCATCTTTCTCAGCCATGGCGCCCGAGAAAGGGAAGCGAAAAGCGAAAAACGCTAAAAGAACCAGCAGGCCAGCGAGCCCGAGCTCCCGTGCCTGCCCCAGCGGCTGTGGCTACTCCCTCTCGGCGACGGACACCCACGAGGCCTGTCCCGTCTGCCTGGGGATGTTGCATGCTAAAACAGCGCTGGAATCCCCCTACTCCTGCCCGCACTGCAGCCAGATGCCAGAGTCTGTGAGGAAGCGTCTCGTGGACATCGTGGCCAAGGCCATGGGCGGCACCGCGCCAACACGGGACCCGGACCTCTCAGAACCGCTCACTCCCACGCCGGAGCTCGAGAACATTGATCTGGAGGACAGTGGACAGGTCGAATGGGGGGACAGTATGGACATGGCGGCACTCGTCGGGGACTCGACGGCTGAGTTCAACACACGAGGCCTGATGAATGCGGACGAACTCTCGTCTCGCTAACGGCCTCGGGGGAGATTTCGGACGAAGAAGCTGACAACGAGGACGAAGGGGAAGATGAAGAATTCCCCCAGAACCCGACGGCAGCTCTGCCGGAGACAGACTCATCCATCCCCGCCCTATTCGAATTGTGTCGCAGGGCGGCGAATGCGCTACAGATTGCTTGGCCAGAACCCTCACCTCGCCAGTAGGTTACGAGGTTGGCGGGCACCTACTTCTATGCGAAGTAGGTGATTTTCTGACTGAGCTCACTCGCACCTGGGCTGAACCCAGAGCTCCCATGCTTCTGCCACTCTCTCAGTTCCTTGACGTCGCCGGAATGGAGGCAGCAGGAATCACCAATGTGCCACAGATGGAGGACACGCTGGCGGCTCACTTGGCCCCCAGGACGTCGGGCGCAAAACCAACTCTACCCAGCAAAGCCTGCCGCACTTCGGCTGCACAGCTCGACAAATGCTACAGAGCTCAGGGCCTCGTGGCCCGCATGTTGAACGCCTTGGCCTTGATGCAGGCGTACCTGGTAGAGAAGCTCCAGGAGCTCCAGGTGACCACAAGCAAAAAAGTGACAACTGACATCCTGGAGGAAGACCGCAGGGTGACTGACTTTGTGCTCCGCATGCTGGGGACCGCGGCCATAGCTCAGGGGAGATGCATGGCTGAAGTGGTCATCACTCAGCGCCACCTGTGGCTCACTCTGACGGACCTGCCAGAAGGTCAATGTTACCCCTTCCTTCACCACCCGATAGAGCCGACGGGACTCTTCGGGGGAGCCTTGGAACGTATCCAGAGTAGGCTGGAGCAACGAAGGAAGCAGGCTGAGGCGCTGCGAGAGGGGATGCCGAGAAAGGCCTTCGCCTCCCCCCCTTCCCAGAGACACCAGCGGGAGCAGACCCGCGCAACCTCGACACCGCTCAGCCACACGCCGTCCTCCCCCGCAAAAATGACCAGCTTACGTCGGGGAGCAGCAGCAGAGACCCGTATGCAGGTCTGTCTCAAGCCGGTCAGTCCTGGAGCAGGAACAGGTTCATTCCTCGTCATGCGGCTCCGCCGAGGACTTCCTCAGCGAACCGGGACGGGAGGCAGAAGCGGGCCTGACGAACCGGGCCCGCTCCACAATTTTGCAGGTTCGTCCGCCCACGAGGTACTGGAACCAAAACATTCAAACCCAGACTTTATTTAAAAGACTACGAAAAGCTGGTGACATTCGTGTGTGCTCAAAACAAAATATTTCTGACATGTGTGTATTAAAGACAAGTTTCTGTCCATCTAAACACAAAAATAAAGTACCAGAAGCACGAACTGC
>JBBPBX010026695.1:22454-37904 GCA_038048925.1 Garcialebias charrua | reverse complement strand
GTAGTGGCCACTTTTACCTGTGAATAGATAGAAATAAGAACATACGCAGGACAGCATCTACACCTGCAGACTTGAACTTAATAAAAAAAAGAATGCATGTCCTGCTCAGATCAGTAGTGGCCACTTTTACCTGTGAATAGATAGAAATAAGAACATAAGCAGGACAGCATCTACACCTGCAGACTTGAACTTAATAAAAAAAAGAATGCATGTCCTGCTCAGATCAGTAGTGGCCACTTTTACCTGTGAATAGGTAGAAATAAGAACATAAGCAGGACATTAAGGTCAAGTCTGCAGGTGTACATGCTGTCCTGTGTATGTTCTTATTTCTACCTATTCACAGGTAAAAGTGGCCACTACTGATATAAGCAGGACATGCTTTCTTTTGTTATTAAGGTGAAGTCTGCAGGTTTACATGCAGCAGCAGCTGTCCTGCATATATCAGTGCTTATTTCTTATTTCTAATGATATATAATTAAGTAAAGGCCAATTCTTCACTGTGTGGCCAAAACTTCATAAAAACTAGCACAGAGTAAATTTACATTTTAAAGCTCTAACAGAAATGCCGGCGCTCGCTGTTCAGATGTAATTTATGACTTGCACAGTGTAACACAGAAAAATTTATTTACAAGATGGACATTATGGCATCTCTTATTGCTAGGTGGCTGTTCATTTGTGCTCCAACATCATGTGGCTGCTCTGGCACCTGAAGTTCACCCTCAATGTATTCCCACTCTGGCAAGAATATCTCCCCATTGGCCTCACATACGTTGTGTAAAATACAGCAGGCCACAACAACTGTGGACATGAAAGCTGTATCTACATCGTTCCGTTTTGCAAGACACCTCCAGCGGCCCTTCAGACGCCCAAATGCGTTTTCCACCACCATCCGAGCAGAGCTGAGACGAAAGTTGAATTTCTTCTGGGACTGATTCAGCACTTGGTGATTTGTGAAGCCTTTCATCAACCAGTTCCGGATGGGGAATGCAGGATCTCCTATAATGTGCGCTGGCACCTCAACACCACCGACATCCATCGTCACCTGTTCACAGACAGACAGACAAAAACACAACATTTAACTCACATCGTCTGCAACATACTCAAATCTTATTGATAAACACCCCACCCCAAACTTTCATTTTTTATAGACTTTAGAACGTAAAACTCTTCCTTATATTAAATTCATTATTTTCCTGAATCTAGAAATCATTTCTGATCGCGCAGGGATCAAACAAACATGTCCTTCACACATGCAGGAAGTAATTTGCATCTGTTTCACATATGTAAATGAAGGCGTGTCAGGGGAGGTGTCTCACGTGCGCTCAGTTCCACGTTAATTGTGATGTACAAAAGGAATGTGCGTGGATTCCGGCGTACGCACGGTTTGATACATCTGGATTTTTTTGTGCGTACGCAGTTTTCTGGATTTGACCGTACGTCACGTTTCAGTAAGAAATCCACGCAAGTCTTTGTACATGAGGCCCCAGATGATCAGCTAAACCTCACTTGCAGTGATCAGAAAGTGTACAATACTAAAGCGCATCAACATCCATTACATAACATTACTTTACAGTGAAATATTTGTAAAATACAAAGTAATGCACCTAAATGAATTACTTTTGTTAGCAAAGCAGGTTTGAAACATATGCAGTGGTGTACTTACATCACGGGGGAAAAGAAATCCATCTTGGCTCTCGGCTTTGTGGAATATGTCAGAGTTGGCCAAAACACGGGCATCATGGGTACTACCAGGCCAGCCAACGTAGATGTCTGTGAAACTGAAGTAACAAAAAGTGCTTGTTAAAAAACAGTGACCTGTTTAAGCTGTGGGAAGTACATGTTTAGCAACACTTTTTGATTAAATATTAATATATGAACAAACACAACTTAGATTACACATTACCGGCAGTTGTGGTCAACAACAGCTTGAAGAACAATGGAGTAGTAACCTTTGCGGTTGAAATAGGCACCAGGAGACTGGCAGGGAGCGATGATGGGAATATGTGTGCCATCAATGGCACCTGCGCACATAGGGTATCCTCGAAGATTAAATCCATTTATGACGTTGCGCAAACGTTCCCCACTTGGCAGACTGATGGTACGTTTCAAAAGCGCTTTCTTGATCGCCACGGCCACCAGATGTACTGACATGCACACACTGGACAGACCAATCCCAAATATGCAGCTGATGGACCTGTACTCACTCGGGGTTGCAAACCACCACAAAGCTACAGCCAGTTTCAGCATAGGTTCCAAAGGCAGACCTCGACGTGTTCTTTGACGGACCAGATATGGCTGAATGTGCTGGAACACTACGTCGAATGTTAATCTGGACATTCTAAAATGTTTTCTCCATTCATCCTCACCGAAGTTGTTCAGTACTTCGGTCCAAAACACTGCTCCCTGGGGTCGCTCCATCCTCCATACACGTCGTTCAGCCCGGTTGTAGTCCAAATAAACAATACGCCGTCTTTCCCTTCGGCGTTGCCTCAATGTGCGCAATGCTGTGTCGAAGCTTGCTTGTGATGTTGTCGGTCTTCGCGCAAATAATTGCTGCATCTTGGCATTTATTAACAAGAGCATTCGGATAAGCACAACGATGTTCGCTAGCGTCGCCATGTTTGTTTACAGACACCTCTGCGGTCCCACGTTAAACACGCAGGCAGCACGTCATCACGTTAAACACGCAGGCACCACGTCAACTGATCGTTCGGGTACGTCAACTGATCTGCGGATTTTCACCACGCCTCTTTTCAAGCCGGGCTGCAAATCGTTTTGTGAATGCTCCATTGAGGGCGGGTCGTGGCCGGATTCAACTTTGTTTTATGAATGACCCGATGGGTATTAAAGCCGGACTGCTCTGTGCGGGAATAGCGCGGGTCTGACTTATGAAAGGGGCTTTAAACTCCTCCACTTGGGGCAGGACCTCCTCCCCGACCCGGAGAGGGCATGCTACCCTTTTCCGGCTCAAGACCATGGCCTCGGATTTGGAGGAACTGATCCTCATCCCGGCCGCATCACACTCGGCTGCAAACCGCTCCAGCGAAAGCTGTAGATCACGATCTGATGAAGCCAATAGGACCACATCATCTGCAAAAAACAGAGAAGCGATTCTAAGGCCACCAAAACGGATCCTCTCAACACCTTGGCTGCGCCTAGAAATTCTGTCCATAAAAGTTATGAACAGAATCGGTGACAAAGGGCAACCTTGGCGGAGTCCAACTCTCACTGGAAACGAGCCTGACTTACTGCCGGCAATGCGGACCAAGCTCTGACACCGGTCGTACAGGGACCTAACAGCCCATATCAAAGGGCCTGGTACCCCATACTCCCGGAGTACCCCCCACAGAACCCCCCGAGGGACGCGGTCGAATGCCTTTTCCAAGTCCACAAAGCACATGTAAACTGGTTGGGCAAACTCCCACGCGCCCTCCAGGACTTACTTGCGATTTATATGCTGGAAAATACGGTATGTATACTGTACGTATATATATATATACTGTACGTATATATATATACTGTACATATTTTTATATATACTGTACATATATTTATATATAGTGTATATATATTTATATATAGGGGGCGACCGTGGCACAGTGGTAATGGCAGTCGACCTCCAATCGGAAGGTTGGAGGTTCGAATCCCGCGTCCGCCCACCATGTGTCGTTGTGTCCCTGGGCAAGACACTTAACCCCGAGTTGCTCCCGGTAGGTCTGGATGGCGCCTTGCAAGGCAGGCTACCACTACCGGTGTATGAATGTCTGAATGAATGGGTGGATGGCTGGTATTGTAAAGCGCTTTGGGGCTCCTCACAGGGGGCTGGAAAGCGCTATATAAATAAGCTCCATTTACCATTTACATATATTATACAGGTAGTCCCCGAATTACGAGCGCTCTGATCTGCGAGGTTCCAGACTTACGAGCTGCGAATTTTTGGAAAAAACGAAAAAAATACTGAGTTTTCATGTGTTTTTTCACTACAGTTAGCAAGTTAAGCATATAAACACACGTTTCCGATCATTTTTATGCACTCAAAAGTAGTTTTTAGATGAAAATAGAGTGTTTTTAGGTGCGCTGGCGAAATTTACGAGCGGACTTCCGGGTTGAATTTTTGGAAAAAACGAAAAAAATACTGAGTTTTCATGTGTTTTTTCACTACAGTTAGCAAGTTAAGCATATAAACACACGTTTCCGATCATTTTTATGCACTCAAAAGTAGTTTTTAGATGAAAATAGAGTGTTTTTAGGTGCGCTGGCGAAATTTACGAGCGGACTTCCGGGTTGAATTTTTGGAAAAAACGAAAAAAATACTGAGTTTTCATGTGTTTTTTCACTACAGTTAGCAAGTTAAGCATATAAACACACGTTTCCGATCATTTTTATGCACTCAAAAGTAGTTTTTAGATGAAAATAGAGTGTTTTTAGGTGCGCTGGCGAAATTTACGAGCGGACTTCCGGGTTTACGAGAGAAATGGCGGCCGTTCCAAATTACGAGATTTCCGGTTTACGAGCGCCTCCTTGTGACGGATCTCGCTCGTAAATCGGGGAATACCTGTATATATATATATATATATATATATATATATATATATATATATATATATATATATATATATATATATATATATATGTATATATATATATATATATATATATATATATATATGTATATATATNTATATATATAAAGGGAGCTAGCTCCCTTTATGTGAAAGGGAGACAATTCAACTTACTCCTTCATCTTTAAAAACTGTGTTAGAATAGGCTAAGTGCTTGGTGACTGTACAGTACATGTACTGTACAGGTATTCATTTATTTAAAAAATTTAAATACCGGTATGTATTTTTTTGTGATCCTACTTAGGAATTTTCGTCATACGAGCTTAAGAGCGAGTTCCGTACCTACGAGCCGTAGGTACGGAACTCACTCTTAAGTCGGGGAATACCTGTATACAGTATACTGTACCGGGTATATACGATGGATGGATGGATGGATGGATGGATGGATGGATGGATGGATGGATGGATGGATGGATGGATGGATGGATGGATGGATGGATGGATGGATGGATGGATGGATGGATGGATGGATGGATTTTATTTATTTATTTATTTATTTATTTATAAATCAGTTCTTGATAATTGGAGTTGGCAGGACATATCGTATCTCTCCACTGGCTCCCTGTCAATTTCAGAATAGATTTCAAGATCTTACTTCTAACCTACAACGTCCTCAACAACCTAGCTACATCTTATATTGCAGATCTTATTGTTCCATATTTTCCTAACAGAGCCCTTTGCTCTCAGACTTCAGGTTTACTTGTGGTTCCTATAGTTTCCAAAAGCAGAATGGGAGGAAGATATTTCAGTTATCAGGCTCTTCTCTTGTAGAACCAACTTCCAGTTTCTGTCCGTGAGGCTGACACATTGTCCAGTTTTAAGACTGGGCCTAAGACTTTCCTTTTTGATAAATCCTATAGTTAGGGTTGACTTGTTATGCTGCTATAGGCTTAGACTACTGAAGGACAAATTGACCTAATTTCTTAAAATTAATTGTTACAATTGAATAGTTTTTATTTGATACTATTTCTATCTTAACGTGATTCTTGACCTGCCATTGTGTATCTGTTCCCCCAAAGCTGGTCAAAGCAGATGGCCACTTGTCCTGAGCCTGGTTCTGCTAAAGGTTTCCTCCTCATGATTGAGTTTTTCCTTTCCATTGTCCCCTTCATGCTTGCTCAGGATGAGAGTTCTGTGATGGAGTTAAACTCAAAGCAGTCTGCTCCTCCGATAATGTTATTAACTTAACCCCGCTTTACACTGCACGCGGCTCCGCCCCGCTCCGGTCCGCAGGTCGCAGCTGAACGAATCCAATTCCCACTGCCTCCGCTCCGCTCAGGTCCGCCTGGATGCGCCGCTCCAAGACACGTGCGAGATCGCGCGATAAATCAAGTGATAAATAAGTAAGTCAGAACAAAACAATTCATTCGGTGGAAAGAAGGAGAACAACTGTAGAGAGACTGCTGCCTTGATCTTCTCTCGTAAATGAGCTACATGGTTTGAGCAACAGGAAGTGATGTTTACATTTCAGAATAAAATACTTTTTTATTTATTTATTTTTGTATTGCGTTATTAGGTGTAGTCATAGTCATAAATATAATAGTTTAGTCATAGAATAGTCATAATTGATAGTTTGACAGCATTTTTGTACAAATAAATCCGTATAGAGCTAGGATTAGTCCGCCCGTGGTGATTTTATTTTGTAAATACGGAAGTTGTGCTCGTTCCTTTTCCTGTTGGTGCGACGTAATCTTCAAAAGTTGACTCCGGCACAGCTCCGGCGTCCGGCAGAAATAGAAAAATTTCTAATTTTGACGGAGTGCCGTCCGCACGCCGCCGCTCGGCGCCGCCGTGCGGAGCCAGTGTACTTTCTCTCATTGATTATAATGGGTGCGTATTTGCTGCGGAGGTCGGACCGGAGCGGAGCGGAAGCGCAACGCGTGCGGTGTAAAGCCGGGGTTACTCTTTAAATATACAGAAAATTCTGTTCAGTGCCCTGAGATGACTTATGTTGTGACTTGGTGCTATATAAATAAACTGAATTAAATTCTATTGGATTTAAAAGCTATTAAGTCTGTAATGAAACGTGTACCAAGTTTTTGTACAAGTGTTAGGTTTGAAACTTTCTTCAATAGTTTAACCCCGTTTGCTTCATTTATCGTTTAAAGGTTCAGTCTGCAGTTTCTGTAGAACTGCAGCACTTAGAAAAAATTTCAACAGGCAAAGCATTCTGATCCCTCCCCCTCAGAGCCATATATGGCTCTGCTCTCCCATGGTCTGCTGAAATTCAAATTCAAGCTCTGTTTTTATTGGCTGATTCAAATTCAAGCTCTGTTTTTATTGGCTGGTTACAAACTCTGTTTTTATTGGCTGGAAAATGGCGTGTCACCTTTTCTTTTTAGAAATGCTTATTTACCACCTGGAGAAGCAAGGGGACAATATTATTATTATTTTTTTCAGAGATTACCTGGCTAACATCAGTCTGTCAGGAGGTAGTGACAGAGTGAAGAAATATGTTTATAAAAAAAAGCTACATACTGAAGCTTTAAATTCAACGACCTTGTTGAAATGGAACAATATGCTCATTTGTGATGTTTAAGTCATAAATCTTAATCATGCGTCTGATTTGCATTATTAAAAAAAAAAAAATATCCAGCTACATTCAAGTGTTTCTGAATTATGAATTTTGTTGTGATGTAAAAAGTGATTCAACTCTGATTTGATATCTAATATTTGAAATTTCAATTGCAGCACTTTGAACTTTCGGCCGTGAAATTTGCACATAATTTATTTTTATTTTTTTTTCAACTTTCTTTCTAGATTTAACACAACACGCAGGCCACCTAAAGCCTCCACACATAAAGGTTTCATGGGGAAATGTATTATTGCACCGTGTGTATTTGCTTTCTAATAAACTGAAAGTAACAGGATGCTTCCAAAGCGCTGAAGTATTCAATAAAAGGATAATTTTCACGCTGGCACAGGTTTTGTTTAAAATTTCTTTACAATGATTGTTTTTTATATACATATTTAAATGACTTCTAAAGAGTTTTGCCATTTTTCAGCTTGTGATTCTGGTACTGTATTATGTTGCTAATTTTCACCTCCTTATAATGCTCCATTGCAACCAGAACCCAAAAAAACTTGTGAAGCCAAACTGTGAGCACAACTGTGTTTTTTGAGACTTCAGAAGGAGAGAATTTTGTCAGTAACCATCTGATGTGTTGCGTTACTGTATCTGTGCAAGAACAAGTTTTAAAAAGTTAATTGTTCACATACAAACCCCATCCATTGGTATAATGACAGTCTAAGCAGGCGTTTTCTGTTTTCCTCCTTCTCATTTAAATTGTGGCCCATCTGTGAATTGGCTGATTTGTAATGCTTTCAGAGCTCCTGGTTATCCACTTCAGCTGTGTTTAACTTTATTTTTAGGGTTTAAAGCACTTGGCTAAAAGCAGTTTTGATTTTAAAACAAATAATTTAAACTAGTGAAATATTGACGGCTGAATGACTTTGATGTAATCTAAAAATGAATAATATGATTATATAACTGGTTAAAGTTAAAATTAGCAAATCTGAAGTAGTAAAGTAGCTAAAAGCTAAGATCAGCAGAACTGTTGCTAGAAGCTAAAATTAGTTAAACTAGCTAAAAGCTAAGATTCCCCAAACCGTAGCTTAAAGTTCGGTTTAGTAAAACCATAACAAAATGAATACATTTCTAAATAGTAGCCACAAGAAGCTTAAGTAGACAAAAATAGAATAAATATACTGAAGCAATTTTTAAAGTGCAATGTTTTTAATGGAATTGAATTGATCTAATTTTATATATTTATTTTGTAAATAATTTTAAAACAATAAAACTACAAATGCTAGAAGTCGCAGCCCACCATACCTGATGGAGCCAAATATTTAGATACATTGAACAGTTAAAATAGTACAAATTATACTGGAATAGTTAATTTGCAAAACAAAAAAAAGTACCGGTAGCAATGCACGATATTGGAGTTTTGGCTGATATCCGATATGCCATTATGTTAAAACTTATTTGGCCGATAACCAATACCAATACTCTTTTTTCCTAGACGTACTTACTGAGACTACATAGCTTTCTCTGCTGTGGAATTGAAATACTACATTGTTCTGCATGGTTTTTGTCAATTTTGCCTGCTACCAATATAGATGCCAAAAACGGGACTGAAAATGATGTAACACTTCAACTTGAACAGTGCACATTTGTAAATTTTCACAAATCTAAGCTCAACCTGTTCACAAACGACAAGTGAAAATCGCATAAGTAGTAGTGCTTTAATAGANGAGAAATATGGATGTAGGAAAGCTGAATGTATAGTTAATGCTCTCCCTGATGAAGACACTAATTAAAATGGACGAACAGATATTTGCTCAATGATCGTACTCAGCCTGCTGCTACCCTGGCGATGGTAGTCTGGCAGATGATGTGCTCTTCTGGGAGGATTAATTTACCAGACTTGGTAAAAGAACCAGATGAAAAATCTGCCTCTGTATATTTTGGTACAAAAAAGCATGTAAGTGAGCTTTTCTTCACTTAACTTTGAATTATTATTTTTTTTTTTAAATCAGTAATCAAAAGTTGACATATGATTTTTGGCATTGCAACTTAAAAGAAAAACTTTTGGTCAAGCTCACATCTCTGTTGAGATCAGATTCTCAGTTTACATATCCTTTTCACATGTTTCTCGTTGTCACAAAGGAAGAGGCTAAACAATGTCATAAGATTTCATTTAATGGAAAACCTCGCACCTCCATAAACCTTTTCAAACGGTACACTGATCTCAGTGTTGACTGTAAATATATACTAAAAATCAACTAACTTACCGGTACTCCTCACAAGAGATCACTTGGAGAATTAAACCGACAGGTTTCATATGTTAATTGTCAATAAACACCATGGGTCTTCTTGAAAGTATAGATATTTTGACTAAACAAAAGTTTCTCATAAAGTTTGCAACACCAAAGGCGGCTCGGTTTAGACCCATTTTACTCGTTTCTTGTAATACGTCTGTTTATAAAGGAAATATTAAAATATATTTTTGATTAGGAATTTTAACCAATAAAAAATATAGTGTATTCAGTTAGGAATGTCTGTTTGTATTTCACCTGGCAGAAAGTCAGACATTTGACCATAAAAAATAGAAATGGCTACAACTCTCAACTCGGCTAACATTTGGTGTAATACACATATTACACATATTCTAAGAGCTAACAGATTTTCCAGGACCTTTGAATAAAGTTTTGCTATTAAATTTGTAGTGTCAGCTCTGTCTGTTGGCTGAGAACATCATAAACCACTGGACGGATTTGAAAGAAACGTAAGAACTAATCACTGGATGTACGTCTACAACTGATATCCTTTTGGAATTAGCCCAATTCAAGATGGCCTCCACAGCTAACTGCCCTTAGAAAATAACTATACCGTAATTTAAATTAATTTCACAGATAAAGTTAAATCTGGTGTGACTGTAGCTGAATAACAATACACACGATCCTTGCTAATAACTTTAGCATGAACTGGCTGTTAGCAAAAGAGCTCATGAATAACTGGACAGGTTTTAATGAGACTTTAAGAAAACAAGTTAGACGTACACCTACAGTTCAATAACTTTTGGTGTCGCCTCAACAAGAGACGACCGCCACTGCTAACCCACATTAGCAACACAAAAATGGCTATAAATCAATGTACCAAAAACACCCATTTCTTGACCAACTGGACAAGGCTAGACTAAAACTGGTATGAACTGTGACTTTGATAAAAGTTTTACATTACAATCTTTAGTCATTTAAAACAAACAGTAATCAGGTTAGTTTGAATAAATATATGTGACCTTTATTTCATAGTTCAGGAAGGCTGTGAAACATTCAGTACATGGAGGTGTAAACATTTCGCAACATTAAACGCACTCGACAGGAGATTTGGTCACAAACTGCAGCTCAGTGTGAAGATCATGACTAGCATAGTGGCAAGAAAAAGACTGGCTGAACACGTTAAAGTGACCTCCAGAAGTGTGTGAAGGGTTCATCAGGTCATGTACAGCATGTACTGCAATTCATTCATTCATTCAACCTTTATTTATACATTATGCAATGCTTCAGATTTGTCCAATAATACACTGGTTGAAATCTGGACACCACAAAAACATCTGAAACATGCAGCTTTTTATTCAGTTTCTCTAAGCTGTCAAGCTTTTTAAACTCGCATGAAGACTTGACCATTGTCGTTACGCCGGATGCCCTCCCTGACGCAACCACAGAGCTACACAACCCTCTGTGTGGAGCAGAGAGCTGTCATCTAGGACGCCTTGCTCAAGGGCCCAGAGTGGGGCAAATGTGGGTGGGGACACGGTGTGGACTTTTCCACCCACATTTTGATGTTATTGGTCGAGGTAGTCAAACCGGCGACTTTCCAATCACAGGTACTACCTTCTCTAACCTCTGTGCCACCACTCCCCTTATAATCACAAAACAATTAAAATAGAAAATAAACTATGACTATTATGACTGCAAAAGAAGCAAAATGGTCCAATCCAGTAGTTTGTCCCTTCAAGGATCTGTAGTAACAAGAGTGTTATGCAAATAACTTCTTAGATACAAGCTCATTAAAAGTGCTTTGGTTTTACACTCATGGACACAGTTATGAAACTGTACGGCTCTGATGTTAACAGTTCAACAAAAACGTTACGCACTGAAAGATCAGAGCTTTAAATTGTCTCGGCTGTCAAACCTTGTCCCAGTAATTAGAAGTTTACAGCAAAGAGAGTTGATAAAAAAAGTTTCTCACATAACTTTTGCCTCAGGTTTGCAATGCTTTGCAGATCTAGCAGTTGCTCCAGATGATGATTAAATAAAAGGCTGAGATTGGACAGTTGGAAAAGCAAATTTCAGCTGAACGCAAAATATTTGAGAAAGATTCATCAGACTCTCTTTGAGCAAGACATCAAAATAAAACTTTCTCTTGTCCTTGCAAAATTCAACAGCAAACAAAAACAGCATATTCATACCAGTACAATATCTACATGCACAAGGAGTTTAAAGGTGGGGTGACATGATTTTTTTACTATGCATAAAATTGCTCAAAATATATATCTTTTATCATTCAACTATGTTCGTTTTTGCAAACAAAATGATAAATCAATTTAATTTTGCTTTAAAAGTGATTTAAAACTTTGCGCCGTGTTTATTCACGGGAAATCCGATTACAGTACACGTGAATGCACCATCTGTGATGTAAAATCGGACAGAGGGCTCTGGTCTCTTTAATAGCGGACAATTTAAAACCCGAAGAATTTAGCAATCTATATGAAGATTTGAGCTATTTGTCTTCAGTTTGGGAAGCCGAAAATAGTTCGGGTGATGGAACAAGAAACAGCAGGATCTAATTTAGGTCTGATGCCGTATGAGACTTACCTTCAGGTCGAGCAGCTCACACACGCGCACTGACAAGCCCAGAGCTCTGCTCGAATTTATATTTAAATATGTTTGCAAAAACAAACATATTTAAATGATAAAAGATATATATTTTGAGCAATTTTATGCATAGTAAAAAAAAATCGCGGAACACCACCTTTCAACATCCAAATCGTTCATCGTGTGTGCACAGATAGGTGTCATTCCTTGTCTTTTAAACCACAATGATATTTAGCAAAATATGTTTTTAATCATGGTGTATATCAAAGCACTTTGTGATTTCTTTGTTTGTAAATGAGAAAAAAAGCATATACAGTAAACAAACAAACAATGCATTAAATACAGCATCATTTTAAACTGCATACTTTTCGTTGATTGTTTTGAACCGTTTCCATAGAAATCACAATAACTGAATTTATTTTAATAAGACTTGCACACCTTAAATACTTTATGAAACTTTTTGCCATTGAAGCTGGAGGATACTGAAAACTAAAATTACATTTCTAGTTTGGAAAGAAAATAAATACATGTACTGAAAGAGTTCTTTTTAAAATTCCTTTCCGTGCATTACGATGCCAATAAATGATTAGAGAGCTGTCGCTCCAACGTGTCAAACTCATCATCGGGTAGAAGATAACTCTGCACTATCTTCATGACATCTTGTTCGGTGGCACACTCATACTCCTTTTTGCTTTTAAATGGTAAATGCCCTCCCAGCTCACAAAGAGCAACGCACATGTCAGTTTCCTCTTTTGTACCAAAGCAGGCTTTTCTGGGCCAAATGGCAATCCGGACACCATTTCTTAAACTGCAATCCTTGGTGCCCTTTATGTGATCACATGGTGGACATCCTCTTGTGAAGAACAGGTTGTGAGTAATGTTTTCACTCACAAGAAAGTCTGTGACTTGACAGATGCTTCTTGCTACATTCTCCACCTCCTCAGATTCTGCGTAAAACACAAATCCTGGCGGGAAGTCTTGTATGCGATAAAATCTTTTTTCAGGTACCAAAGGCTTTACTGGGCTAGATTCTATCTTAAGCTTGTGGTCTAAGTAATACCCATGAAGGTGTAAATGATTGACGGATGCAAAAGCTCCAAGACTGTTGAACCCTGCACAAAAACTAGGGTCGGAGCTCAAGAGCACAGACTCAATACCGACCTGGACTGCGGTTCTTGTCAGGATCTGTGGGAAACAGCATGAGGGATCGGGTACAAAGAGACAATGTCCAAACTCCAACGGGCTCACGTTGATCAGTACAACTGTCCTGCAGGTTTGAGGCACCTGTCCGTCAGACATCGCTGAGCCTGCATCTGTGGTTCTTATCATCTCAAATATAATTTCATCAGGATTGATTTTGTTAAAGTTAAACTGACTTGGAATAAACTCCTGCTTAATGTTTAGTATCTCCTGAGGTTTTCTTCTCTCTTTGCCTCGCTGAATATTTAGCTGAGCCACATAGCCACAAGAGCCTGGCAGGATGCGTGTTTCTACGTCACCCAGATGATAGCGGAAAAGCCCTCTGTCCATCCTGTCTGTCCAGCCATCTTGGATGGCATTGTCAAACCTTGTAGGCGGTGGCACCATTTCGTGACAATTTTCACTCCTTCGTCTCACATCTGTGACAAAGTCCTGGCGGCTGTACGTAAACTGCAGCGTCATGGTTGGATCTGTTCAGGACCAGTAAAAACAAGGAAATGTGAGATTTGCCAAATCACAATATTGTCTTTAAATGATTCACAGTCCTTAGTTTTACTCATAGACTGTGAAATACTGTACTTATTATTGAACAAACAGTTGTAAAAAATGGTTTTCATAAATGTTCAAACATAATTTGTCACATGTTTATACTGTAAAAGTCAGCCACAGTAAAGTTTTTGATTAACAACTAGAAAACATTAAAACTTAAAGCATAAATAATTGCAATTTTAACTTCTTTTTTTTTTTTTTTTTACAACTAAGACATTTTAAAATTTGGAATAACTGATAAATGGAGACAAGGTCAAATATTTAAAAAATGCTAGCTCTGAAATCAGGATTGTGGTGTGTGGCAAAAGTAAAAGATTGTTTTATGATTGTTTTAATGAAAAATGCATTAATAAAAACGTTGCATTATTTTCATAAACCTCACCTTTTAATTAAACGTCGAGTTAAGGTCAACGTCTTCAAACTGAGAACAAATTTATTGCATTCAAAACAGATAACTCTCTCTCCCGTTGATTTTCTGAATCTTTGAAGTCTTGTTGCTAACACCGGCTAGCTGATGACGCTAACTTCCGCGTTGACGTCATGTTTACGGCATGTTTCCGGTTTACTCTACCAAAACAAAAGCATGTTTCCAAAGCTATTTTCAAACGGTTTAGCACTCGTTTCTACTTTTTTGGTGGGTTAGATGAACTTACAAACTTTTGCTCATTAGATTTAAGTTTTATTTAAAAAAAATGAAATATGTTTGTTTATGTTTATGTTTATTAAATTTGTTCATTTAAAAAAAAAACACAATACATATACTGTACAAGACAATCCCATAAATGATAACGTACAAAATATTTAAAAAATGAAAGGTAGCAGAAAGAAGAAAAAATCTTATTACATTTTTCAAACAATCCGTTTAAACAATAATAAACTTCCAGTAACAGTACAAAATGAATAACTCTTTCTAATTTTCTAACTAATACAATACACATTACACTATTTCATATATATTAATTAATATTAATTAATATATATATTCATATCATATATATTTATTAATATAATTAATATAATTTTTTAATATTATTTATTCTATAGTTTGAAACTGTTGATTTAGTTTATGTCTGTGTACATAATGCCTGTGTACATAATCTCGTTTTCAACACATGTACTACATGCGGTGCAAATGACAATAAATTCTCTCTGACTCTCTGACTCTGACTCTGACTCTGTCAAGAGAACATACTCTCCATAAATGTAAAAGTTTTTTTATTTTTATGAAGTCATTACTCGGTGCAATATTTACCTGCTGAGTAACGTTCACATTTTTCATAGCTGACTCGTACTCTAAACTGAGTTTAAAAGAATGACCAGCTGTCCAAAGTGACTCAGGTTATTTTTAGTCTCTACATAGTTTTGGAGCTAAAGCAGGCAGTGACTGGCAGAACTGAGTGTCTGCTGAGAGGACTGGAGGTTCTTCACACTCACAGTTGCTGATCTGTCTGAGCAAGCTGGATTTAAGTTCACTTTTGCCTCCTATATTTCAGCCCTAATTAAAGTAAAAATATGGAAACAACTGAAAATGAAGTAAGTACAGCTGATTTTTTGTTTGTTTTTATTTTTAAACAAAATTTATTAATACTGTCTGTAATTTAACCCAGTATGGATGTGGGTAACATGATAAGAATTAATTTTCATTTAAATAATGTTGATAGTAACTCTCGTTGGAGTTTTTATGAAATCAGATGTTTTA
>JBBPBX010026695.1:10669-22401 GCA_038048925.1 Garcialebias charrua | reverse complement strand
CCACTGTAATGCAGTTATTTTTTTAACTCAATCAAGTGTTTTTGTTACTAACACACTGACCAGAAGATATCAGTAATTCAAGAGGTTACTTATGTATGCAGGTTAAGATACATATTACAACAGAGTACAGTAATCAGTTTTCAAAAATTGGGGGGAAATCATGCTTTATGTCAGTGTTGTATTTGTCTTTTTTAAATCAAAACTTTTCTAACAGTTTGTTCTTTCACTGCTTGTAGATGAAAAAGAAAGCTGAAGAAAAACCTCAGATTCCCAAATTAAATGGTACTGAGGATTCCAATGCAATGGTTTCACTGGCCTCCCAGGTTTTTGCCAAAGGTACAGTATTGCATTTTGTATTTTTATCCTTTATTGTGGAGTCTAGATGGCGTTGTTCTAATTTTTCATTACAACATTTAAAACAACAAAAATCATCAAATTGCAAGTGCAATTATTTCATTAAACTAGGCCAACAGTTTGAATAAACTTGTATTCTAAAGACTTTTGCACTTTACCATTTATGTATGACATCTATTATGCTCGTACACATAATCAAACTGCATTTAAAGCAGTTCATCATGCTTTACAAAAATAAAAATTAACTGTTAACCTTCTTTATTACAAGTTTGACATTTTATCTATTATTGATGGATAAAACAGTAAAAGACAAGCAAGGTGTCAAATATTCCTCATTTGCATATTGCTGTGTTTAAATATTATAATTTGTTCCATGACTGTAATTTCAGAAAATAATGTTCCCAATTTGCAGCATAATGTAGTGTTTATTTTTACTTGTCCATATAAAAAAAATACTGTCGTTCACTAAACTTTTTTGTATGTGTTTACTCAAGTTAATTTTTGTGTTCAAGTAGACTTGTGTGTGTGCTAATTTTATGTAATAAATGCTACAGTTTGATTATTGCTTCTCTATCCTTACTCTAGGTCAGTCAGCTTCTTCTGCAGAAAATCAAGAAAACAATCCTCCAGTCCAAACTGCCTCCGTAACTGACAAAGAAAATGCTATTAGGCCAAGACTCCAGATAACTTTTAACACGTTCACAGTCAAGAACGGTGCAGAACTTAAAGTAGAAATCCCTGTGACTGGACAACCTGCGCCAAAAATTGAATGGCAAAAAGATGGCCAGGCAGTTAAGGAGACGTCAAGGCTAGAGGTTTTAACTAAAGCATTGACTGTCCTACATATCAGACATGCTGCCAGGGAGCACTCTGGACAGTATTTTGTTACGGCCAGCAACAATGCTGGAAAAGACACGGGAGAAGTTACTGTGGTTGTTCTTGAGAGGCCAGATCCACCTGCAGGGCCTGTGAGGGTCGATGAGATCAGTTCTGACTGCGCTGTTATCTCTTGGGAGCCCCCTGAATATACAGGGGGTTGTCAGCTAGATAATTACATAGTGGAGAAACGGGAAATTACAAGTACAGAGTGGCAGATTGTGTCAGCAACAACAGTAAGAACCACAATCAAAGTTACAAAATTGAAAACAGGAAATGAATACCAGTTCAGAGTGTTTGCTGAAAATAGGCACGGAAAAAGCACTGCAATCATCTCACCAGTTGTAATGGCACAGTATCCATTTAGTGTCCCTGCTGCTCCTGGCACTCCCTATGTCTCCACTGTGACGAAGTACAACATGTTGGTTGAGTGGGAGACTCCATCCAGTGATGGAGGCAACCCCATCACTGGCTATCACATAGAACGTAAAGAGAAGAACAGCATTTTATGGACCAAGCTCAACAAATTTGTTATACCCGACAACCGCTTCAAAACAAGTGGGTTGGAAGAAGGCATTGGATATGAATTCAGAGTCTTTGCTGAAAATATTGCTGGACTGAGTCCATGTAGTAATACATCTGAATGCTATATAGCAAGAGACCCCTGTGATGCGCCTGGAAAACCTGAAGCTGTTGTTGTGACCAGAGACAGCATCACCCTTCAGTGGGAAAAACCCAAGTATGATGGTGGAAGCACTATTACAGGATATGTGGTTGAAAAGAAGGAGCTGCCAGATGGCAGATGGATGAAGGCAAACTTCACTAATGTTATTGAGAATCTCTTCACAGTCGCAGATCTGACAGGAGGTCAAAGTTACGAGCTTAGGGTAACTGCTAAGAACAGTGCTGGTGTTTGGAGTATGCCCTCAGAAAGCATCACCATTCTTGCTCAAGATGTTATTGAAGCACCCACTGCATCCATTAACCCCCATTTTAAGAGTATTACTGTTGTTCAAGCTGGGGAGGCATTTGTTATTGATGCAGATTACTTTGGAAAGCCCCTTGCTGAAGTTAGATGGTTGAAAGATGGAAAAGAAATTGACAAAAGTACACCAAGAATGGATATAAAAAACACCATCACTCATACAACTCTCACAGTCAGGGAATGCACACGTGTGGATGGAGGGCAATATGTCTTGAGCCTCAGTAACATTGGTGGAATGACATCCATTCCAGTTAATGTTAAAGTCTTAGATAGACCTGGTCCACCAGAAGCACCAATCAAGGTGAAAGTTGTGAGTGCAGAGAAGTGCAATCTTCACTGGAATCCCCCTCTAAATGATGGAGGTGCTACTGTCACCCATTACATCATTGAAAAAAGAGAGACTAGTCGAGTCACATGGACAGGGGTAGAACCTCATGTTGAAGCTATAAGTTACAAAGTGTCGAAACTGGTACCTGGCAAAGAGTACATATTCAGAATTGCTGGCGTGAACAAATTTGGTGCTGGTGAATTCCTTGAATCGGAACCTTTTGTTGCACAGAATCCTTTTACGGCACCTAGTGCACCGTCTACCCCTCTAAGCAGTGCTGTGACTGGTGACTCTGTATTACTAACATGGGAAAGGCCTGAGAGTGATGGAGGCTCAGAGATTGATGGCTACATTCTGGAGAAATGTGACAGAGAGGGTGTACGGTGGACCAAATGCAACAAGAGAAGGCTAAATGATTTGCGTTTTCGATGCACAGGACTTACTGAAGGCCATTACTATCAGTTTAGAGTTCTTGCTGAAAATGCTGCTGGTGTGGGCGCACCAAGTGAACCAAGTGAGTATATTAAAGTATGTGAAGCTATTTACCCTCCTGGTCCACCTAACAACCCAAAAGTGACAGATTATTCCAGAAGCACTGTGTCTCTGTTTTGGTCAAAACCCATATATGATGGTGGAGCAACCATCACTGGGTTTGTTGTTGAAATGAAAGAAGTAGCAGAGGATGAATGGATTACATGCACACCAAGCACAGGTGTACAGGACACAAGCTACACTGTGAAAAGACTCAGAGAAAATTCAGAATACAATTTTCGCATACGTGCTATGAATTCTGCCGGGATTGGAGAGCATGTGGATCTTCCTGGTTCTGTGGCTGCAGCTGAAAAAGTAGAAGCACCAGAGATAGAAATGGACAGTGCTTTGAGAAAAACTGTCAATGTCAAAGCCTGTTCCACCTTACGTCTTTATGTTACCATCAGGGGTAGACCAGAGCCTGAAATTAAGTGGTCAAAGGAAGGTGGCACTCTGAGTGAGCGTACTCAAATTGAGATAACAAACTCCTACACTGTTCTACTGGTAGAGAATGTCAACCGAAATGACAGTGGAAAGTATGCATTGACTGCTGAGAACTGCTGTGGCACTAAATCAGCATTCATAAATGTCAGAGTTTTGGACTCTCCCAGTGCACCAATAAATTTAGAAGTAAAGGATATCAAAAGAGACTCTGTGTCCATCTCGTGGGAGCCTCCCCTTATTGACGGAGGAGCAAAAATTTCTCACTACATTGTAGAGAAGCGTGAGGAGGCAAGAAAGGCTTTCACAAGTGTCTGCGGCAACTGTGTAAGGAATTTCTGTAAAATTGACAATCTACAGGAAGGATCCTTCTATTTTTTCCGCGTCCTGGCAGTAAATGACTTTGGAACTGGACTGCCAGCAGAAACTCCCGAGGCAGTTAAAGTGTCTGAGGCTCCACTGCCTCCTGGCAAAATCACTCTCAGCGACGTCACTTGTAATAGTGCAAGACTGTCTTGGGAAAAGCCTGATCATGATGGAGGGAGTAAAATCACATGTTACGTTGTAGAAATGCAAGCAGAGGGGGAACATACATGGATAAAATATTCAGAGAGTAAAGCACAAGAAGTGGCCATAAATGGGCTGACCGAAGGAAAAGAGTATTTCTTCAGAGTGAGTGCTGTTAATGAAAAAGGAAGGAGTGAACCAAAATCTCTTTTGACACCTGTTATGGTAAAAGATACTAGTGCTGAACCTGTTATTAATCTGCTGACTAACACATTTAGTGTAAAGGCAGGAAAGGATTTGAAGATTGATGTTCCATTCATGGGTGTACCACCACCAATAGTAGTATGGAAAAAAGAGGGAAACACACTGAAAGAGACAAGTAGGATAAATGTACACACATCTAACTCAACATCTCAGATTGTTATCAAAGATTCAACCAGGATTGATGCTGGTGTGTATGAAGTGAGCTTGGCTAATTCAGTTGGAACCACATCAGCTGAAATCTTTGTGAATGTTTTTGAAAGACCTGGACCACCAAGTGACCTCAGCGTGGATGATGTGAGTGCTGACTTTGTGTCTCTGTCATGGCAGCCCCCAATTTACACTGGTGGGTGTGAGATAACTAACTACATTGTTGAGAAAAGAGACACAGGCAGCTCAATATGGCAGACTGTGTCAGCAACCGTTGCAAGATCATCAATCAAAATTTCCCGTCTAACACAAAGCACTGAATATCAATTCCGTGTTGCTGCAGAGAATCGTTATGGGAAAAGCCAGTTCATTGAAACAGAAACTATTGTTGCCCAGTATCCTTTCAAACCACCTGGTCCACCAACCAGCCTCCATGTTCCGCAGGCCTCAAAATCTGTAATGATCATTGCTTGGAGCAAACCAGACGATGACGGTGGCAGCCCTGTTACTGGTTATCATTGTGAAAGCAAAGATCAAAGCTGTATTTTATGGACAAAACTGAACCGAAGTCCAGTGACAGAGAACCAATTCAAAGTGGCAAGTGTTGAAGAAGGTCTAGTATACGAGTTCAGGGTTTGTGCTGAAAATATGGCTGGTGTTGGACCTTGCAGTCAGACATCTGAACCTGTAGCAGCAAGAGACCCGTGCGAGCCTCCCTACAATCTCACAGCCACCAATGTGACAAACACATCAGTTTCCCTCTCATGGGACAAACCAAAATGCGATGGAGGGGCTAAAATAACTGGCTACATTGTTGAACGTAAAGAACTACCAGACAGTTGCTGGCTTAAGTGCAACTTCACAAATTTACTGGACACCTGTCTGGAAGTGACTGAGCTCACAGAGGGTGAACAGTATGATTTTCGTGTCATTGCAAAGAACGCAGCTGATCTCTTCAGTGTACCATCTGAAACCACTGGACCTATTACAGTGCAGCATGATGTGGAGCCACCCAAAATTATCTTGGATGACCATTTTCGACAGGCGGTGGTACTGAAAGCTGGAGAGCTCCTAAGAATAGATGCTGACATCTCTGGTCGCCCTTATCCAACAGTGTTTTGGTTGAAAAATGGAAGAAATATTGGTTCCAAAGGAAGAATTGAGATAATGGTGACAAAGACTCGTGCATCTCTCCTTATCAGAGAGTGTGTCAGGAAAGATTCTGGGCAATATACTCTGACCCTGCATAACACAGCTGGTACCACGTCTAAAGTTGTCACCTGCAAAGTGCTGGACAGGCCAGGCCCCCCTGCTGGCCCTCTGGAAGTATCTGGACTGTCAGCAGAAAAATGCACTTTGTCTTGGGGAACTCCTCATGAGACTGGTGGTGCAGAGATTTTACATTACATCATTGAAAAGTGTGAAACTAGTCGTGTTTCCTGGATTCTTTTGTATGGTGACATGATGGCAACATCATGTAAGGTAACCAAGCTCCTCAAAGGAAATGAGTACCTGTTCAGGGTGAGGGCGGTCAACAAATATGGGGAGGGTGAGATTTTGGAGAGTGTGCCAATAAAAGCTATGGATCCCTTCACTGTCCCATCCGCTCCAACAGATGTTGAGGTCACAAGTGCAACCAGGGACACTATGACTGTCTGCTGGAAGAGGCCGGTCTCTGATGGTGGTAGTTGTATTAGTGGTTACATTATAGAGAAAAGGGAAAAGCATGGCGTCCGCTGGGTCAGGGTCAATAAAAAAGCAGTTTATGACCTACGAGTTAAGGCCTCTGGCCTACATGAAGATTGTGAGTATGAATTTAGAGTGTTTGCTGAAAATACTGCTGGTCTAGGTGAGCCTAGTTTACCATGCCCTCTTACTCTGGCAGAAGATCCAACATTTCTCCCCTCTCCTCCAGCAAAGCCCATTATAGTCGATTCATCCAGGTCATCCATCAGTCTGACATGGAACAAGCCATTGTTTGATGGGGGAGCATCAGTTACTGGATACAGCGTTGAATTTAGAAAATCAGCTGAGGAAGAGTGGGCTGTTGTTGTTCACAACACAGACAAGACTGAATTTACAATAACTGGACTCACAGCAGGAGAAGAATATGTTTTTACAGTTAGATCTATTAATAAGATTGGCGTCAGTGAACCCAGCCCTGAAACAGATCCTGAAGTAGCCATCGACAGAGAGGAGGAACCCAGATTTAATATTAGCCCCGAGATGAGGAAGGCCCTGCTTGTTAAATATGGCAGCTCCTTTACTTTGACTGTGCCTTTCACAGGCAAACCTACTCCTAGTGTGTCATGGGACAAAGCGGATGTAGATCTTAGGGTAAAAGGAATCATTAACACCAGCAGTTCTGCCACATCTATCACAGTGCAACAGGCAACACGGGATGATTCTGGCAAATACACAGTGAAACTCCAAAACATTTCTGGATCTGCAACTTTAACTTTGAATGTGAGGGTTCTGGATTCACCTGGTCCTCCTACCCACATAACAGTCAAAGATGTGACGAAGAACTCTGCCACTGTTACTTGGGACATTCCTGAGAACGAGGGAGGAGCCCCTGTGAATAACTACCTTGTGGACATGAAAGAAATTAGTAGGAAGGGGTGGACAAGACTCACGGACAAATGTGGCCGACTGTCCTACAAGGTGTCCGATCTGGACGAGGGAGGAATCTACTTCTTCAGAGTCACTGGGGAAAATGAGTATGGCACTGGGGTTCCAGCCGAGACCAAAGAAGGAACAAAAATGACAGGTACAATCTCAACAAAAGTTACATTTAACCTCCCCTGTATTAGTATTTGTATTTTTACTCTTGCTGTTATTCTTCTGTTTCAGATACAACAGACTGGGAAACAAACCAAGGAGCTTAGATGTTTTTTTTTTCCTGTCCCTTGATCATCTGACAAGATTAACCTTTTTCAAACCTTCAGTACATTCATTTTTTTTCTCTTTTCTTTGTTTAGTTATACAGTACACATATTCAGTTCAACTGAGCACATTTTGGTGACTTAACAAATGATCTATAACAGGCTAGCCTGTGTAAATAAAGGTTGAATGAATGAATGAAAAAACATGCTATAGAACTAAAACCTCATTTAAGTTTTTTAAATATTTTAACGTCTTTTAGAAAGCACAAGGACTGGTAGATTTTTTTTTCATAAAAAAATTTGTTTTTTTTTTTTTTGCTGTTTTGTTAATAGTGCAATAAAACTTTAAGACAATCCTGCGAGTTTTAAGTTTTACTCAGTAGAATATACTGTATACCGTAAGCAAATCATTACTAAAGCACTAAAGAAAATGACCATACTCAAGTAAAAGTATCAATATAACAATGTATAGTATTACATGTAAAGCAACATTTAGGATTCGTAACTTTGCATTTTGACAAGTTTACATTTTGTGATAGTAGGTCATTTTAAATTCAGGTGTTTTACATAGTGCTATTGTGCGATTTTTTAAATAAAGGTAAAATACTTTAATGTTTTTAATTTCATTATATGCTGCATCATTTCAGCATTTATGTACTATAAATACATATATATATATACATATATATAGTATATAGTATATATATAGTATATATATATAGTATACATATATACTATATATAGTATATATATATACTATATATAGTATACATATATACTATATATAGTATATATATAGTATATATATATACTATATATATATATATATATTATATAGTATATATATATATACTATATATAGTATATATATAGTATATATATATATATATATATATATATATACTATATATATATACTATATACATATATATATATATATACATATACTGTATATATATAATATATATATATATGTTGTGTCAAATGACAGTTTTGACTTTTTAATTGCACCTCATTTGAACTCATTTTTCTTTCAACCTTTATTTTCTGTTAGATTACATAGATCAGACAGAGGGGGAGCTCTAGCCTAAAACTGTGCTGTAGCTGCTGTGATGCTGATTAGTGTCTTAATGCAGGTGTGTGGTTCTTTGTCACAATCAGTGCCATGAATCAGTGCATGAAGGAAGGTAGACACGCACCGGTGAGTAGCAGTTTCAATAAACCTGTCAGTTTTGAGTCTAGAAGCAAACTTATGGTAAACAACACAGTAGTTTGAGGTGATTTTAGGCCCTTTGTGATTTAGAAGGCCCTCTGTGTTTGTTTAGTTCCATTGTAAGTCTCTTGTGAGTTTTGAGTTAAGTTGACCAAATGCTGTTTGAGACTCTTTAAGTTAAATCATCCATTTTAGTTTAGATTACACATTTAGTCTTTCTATATTGTGAATTTCATGAAAGCAATTAGTATTTTGTAAGCTTAGAAATGAATCATGCAAGTCAAATATTACTTTTATTTCTCTAATCCTTAAATTACTTGCATGAAAATCCCAGTGATTTAGGCATCTTTTGTTGGCTTTGTTGGGCTGGATTTATTGGCTAAAAACAATTGTTTGTAATTATTTATTTGATGTAATTAGGTAAGATACAATTAAGATAAGAAATGACAATAAAGTATTACAGTAACATTTATTAGAACATTTAGAAGAATTATCAAGAAATGGTCAAAAATAATGGTTAAATGCTTTAAAATGGTTACTTCCTTGTTTGTCAGAATATGTGTTTACACAAGTTAAAATATGAATTTTGTATGTATTTATATGGTTTAAGTGATTGAGAACATTGGAAGCTAAGCTGTTGATCTGTTTTTTTCCCTAAGGTTTTCAACCTATTCATCTTATTCATACTATTCTTTCTACTGATTCTGCTGCTACTGCTGTAGAACCATCTGTGAGTTGAGCCTACGTCTACCTTCTTCCTGGATCTTTCAAGTCAGATCGGCACTGGTTGGAGAAAAGACTTGACAATATATAATGTATATANAAGTGGGAAAGATTAGTGAGGGTGAAGTCCGGAAAGCTCTGAAAAGAATGAAGAAGGGGAAGGCAGTAGGACCTGATGACATACCAGTGGAGGTTTGGAAATGTCTTGGAGAGATGGCAGTGAGGTTTTTGACTCAAATATTTAATGGAATATTTGAGGGTGAGAAAATGCCTGAAGAATGGAGAAGAAGTGTGCTGGTTCCCATTTTTAAGAACAAGGGTGATGTACAGAGTTGTAGCAACTACAGGGGAATTAAGTTGATGAGCCACACAATGAAGATCTGGGAGAGAGTTGTGGAAGGAAGGCTTAGACAAGAGGTGACTATCTGTGAGCAGCAGTATGGTTTCATGCCAAGAAAGAGCACCACAGATGCCATCTTTGCTTTGAGGATGTTGATAGAGAAGTACAGAGAGGGTCAGAAAGAACTCCATTGTGTGTTTGTGGATTTAGAAAAAGCATATGACAGGGTGCCAAGAGAAGAGGTGTGGTATTGCATGAGGAAATCTGGAGTGGCAGATAAGTATGTTAGACTGGTACAGGACATGTATGAGGACAGCAGGACAGTGGTGAGATGTGCTGTGGGAGTGACAGATAGCTTCAAGGTGGCGGTGGGATTGCATCAAGGATCGGCTCTGGTATTGCATGAGGAAATCTGGAGTGGCAGAAAAGTATGTTAGACTGGTACAGGACATGTATGAGGACAGCAGGACAGTGGTGAGATGTGCTGTGGGAGTGACAGATAGCTTCAAGGTGGCGGTGGGATTGCATCAAGGATCGGCTCTGAGCCCCTTCTTGTTTGCTCTGGTGATGGACCGACTAACAGATGAGGTCAGGCAGGAATCCCCATGGACTATGATGTTTGCAGATGACATTGTGATCTGTGGTGAGAACAGGGAACAGGTGGAAGAGAACTTGGAGAGGTGGAGGTATGCACTTGAAAGAAGAGGAATGAAAGTCAGCCGTAGTAAGACAGAGTACATGTGTGTGAATGAGAGGGAGGCCAGTGGAACAGTGAGGCTACAAGGAGCAGAGGTCACAAAGGTGCAGGACTTCAAGTACTTGGGGTCCACTGTCCAGGAAAATGGGGAATGTGGTAAAGAGGTGAAAAAGAGAGTCCAGGCAGGATGGAGTGGATGGAGAAAAGTTTCAGGAGTGATTTGTGACAAAAAGGTGTCAGCAAAGGTCAAAGGAAAAGTTTACAAGACAGTGGTGAGACCAGCTATGTTGTATGGTCTGGAGACAGAGACATGGACAAAAAGACAGGAGAAAGAACTGGAAGTAGCAGAAATGAAGATGCTGAGGTTCTCCTTAGGAGTGACAAGGATGGATAAGATCAGGAATGAGATCATCAGAGGTACAGCACATGTTAAACAACTGGGAGATAAAGTTAGGGAGGCCAGACTGAGATGGTTTGGACATGTCCAGAGGAGGGACAGTGGGTATATTGGTAGAAGGATGTTAGAAATGCAGCTGCCAGGAAAAAGACAAAGAGGGAGACCAAAGAGGAGATATATGGATGCAGTTAGAGAGGACATGGAGGTAGTTGGAGTGAGGACAGAGGATGCAGAGGACAGAGTGAGGTGGAGGAGGATGACTCGCTGTGGCGACCCCTGAAAAGGGAAAAGCCGAAAGAAGAAGATATATATATATATATATATATATATATATATATATATATTAGGGGTGTAACGATACACAAAACTCACGAGACGAGACGAGAAAATCACAGATCTCGCGAGAACGAGACGAGATTTTAACATTAGTTCAAGAAAACTTCAAAGATCGGTTTTATGCCGCAAAAAGGCTTTTATTCTGTTTTAACATGTATTACAAACCCAACTGATGTCTTCATTTTACTGATTGAATCTCCTTAGACCTTAGAACGTTCAACTTTGTTTAAAAAAATAGATATTCACGCAGGACTTTCCAAAACTGACTCTGCAGCCGTCACTCACCAGTGTTGCCAGATTGGGCGGTTCACCGCGATTTTCCTTCTGACTTTTGCGGGTAGAGATTGCTTTGGGTGGGTGGGACTCTATCTGGCAACACCGGTCACACCGGTGTTTACACGCGTGTCTTTACATTCGGGGCAGCGTCGGCAGCGCCGGGACCCTCCATCAATGTAGAGGCGTCTGCGGCACCCTCCATCAGTAGTTGGGGCGTCTTCTATAGCAACTTCATCCGGCGAAGCCATGCTGTCCGTGACGCTGACTTGCTAGGGGCTCTGCTAGCATTAGCATTAGCATCTCGCGAGACAACGTTACCTCTCAACGAGAGATATCGCGGGAGTTTAATATCGCGAGATCTCGTACAACGAGATCTCGTTACATGCCTAATATATATATATATATATATATATATATATATATATATATATA
>JBBPBX010026695.1:0-10081 GCA_038048925.1 Garcialebias charrua | reverse complement strand
ATAGAGAGAGAGATATATATATGAGGCATTTTAAACCCTTCCTACACTCTTGTAATATTCTAAACATTGTTTCTTAACTCTAAACGCTGTAAAAGAGCACAGAATGTCATGATTTCAGTTCCCTGCCTCTGCTGATCTTTGACAACTGCAAGCATTCTTGGCCACGCCCACTTCTCTAGCCTGGCCCTCGCCTTCCTGCACAGCTCCGCTCAATTCTCATTTCCCTTCACTGCACAGTCTGGGACTTCTCTCATTAACAACCATTTCTCCGGTAGATTTTTGTTCGGACCAATCAGAGAACAGAAGGGACGGAGTTTTGGACCCTAACCCACGCCCCCACCTGTCCCAGCGCGCAGAGCCCTATAAAAGGGCTCTGCCAGCGCGCAGTCAGCGAGCACCGGCATGTTCTCATTCAAAGCGATGCAAAGCGATGCAGAACTGTTTTATATGTGACACAAATTTATTAATTTCCCCTTCTTAATCCCTTATCTGGAGTTTTCTTTTGTTTTTTGGGCCAAAAGTCAAGTGATCGCTCGCTCCCTCCTCCTTCTCTCCCTCCGCTGAAATGAACAAGGAAATGGCTGAGGTTGTCACGAGAATTAAACTCGGGTTTTACGTTGCTGCCCGAGTCCCATCAGATTTTCTGGTCTTCTGGTGAGCTGGACCAGCGATCCATGGTTTTATTGTATTTTATTAAAACGTTTTATTAAAGGGGACCTCAGATGTATTTTTTAAGTTTTTATGGTATTTCTGTGGGATATCCAGACCCTATTCCTTCAATTTAATGCACAAAATAATTATTAGATAATCAATTATACCCTTTTTAATTCTGCCATTTTTAACTTTCGTTTTGAACGACCGGTTTCTTGAAGTCCACGCCCTTCAACGATCTGTTCACGCCCTCTGTAACAGCCAGTATCTGTAATGTGTTGTTGTTTTAAAATTAGCTCTTTTTTTATTACTCATTTGACTTACTGTTAGTGTTAGCTTAAGATAACTTACCGAAACCCGTCTGAGCGCGCCGCAGTTTGCTGCTCCTTTTAGCATTAGACCACCCGAATCCGAAGCTAATGTTAGCTTGTTCCTCTTCCGGTTTTCGCCAGCTCCGCTCGTTGCACGCGATGAGATTTTGGGAGTTATCGCTGTTCCAGTGAAGACAACACAAAGTTCACCAAGTGTCTCCCGTAAATTAATCTGTAAGGAGAAGGTCCTCTTGCTGCGAGCCTGCTGCGAGGCTGCTGCAAGGCTGTACAGTTGAAGCTCCGCTCCATCGCGCCGGAAGAGGGTCCCGTCGAACCCGGTCCTTCCGCCTGTGGTCCGCTCGTTTAATTTTTGCCGGCTGCGCGTTGGCAGCGATCGCAAATACACTAAAAATTGAACTAAAACATAAAAATAACAATTATACTTTATTTATAAAGCCATTTAAAAAAACACAGCTGCAACAAAGTGCTGTACACATGAAATTAAGAACATATAAACAAAAGATGAGATGAAATCATGAAAAACAACAGTCATGTGTTTAATACAGAAGTGGGTTGAGCCTAACCAGGGGTTGCTAGGTGAGGGGCTGGACTCAGGTTTGATCTGATTGGCTGGCGGCTTGTGACGTCAATAAATGCAGGAAGTGTGAATCCTGGTGTATTTATCAAAAATAAATAAATCTACTTAGAGTAAATAAACCACTGGGTGCATTTTTTTGGCACAAGGACTGTTTTTTTATGAAGTAAATACCCAAAGTTTAGTAAAAAAACATTAAAAAGTGAATTTTGCATGTGTGGTCCCCTTTAACATATAAACACAGAATTTCCAGCGCGGCAGCCGGCAGCAAGAGAAAAGCTGCAGGAGGCGGAGCAATTGTCAGTCAAGTTCACCAGTGCATGGGGGGTGGCTCTGAGGGGAGGGAGCAGAATGCTTTCCCTGTTCAAAATATCCAATGGTTTTGTTCCTCAGCAGAGGCCAACACCTCCAGCAAGAATCGTTTTAAAATGGAGAGGTCCCAGACCCTAGTCTGAAGCGAAGTGAAGGACAGGGTCTGGTTTTAACCAGGCTACCACTTCTCTGATCTGCACATAGAACATCTGATCAACTGCAGCAGGAAATTTATCCTGCAGCAGTATGGGTTGTACAAAGCTGCAGCAGGTGCTAAATAATTTTAAATGATTTTAAATAAAAATTCCATGTCAATCGTGTGACTCATCCATCAAACAGCCAATTGTGAGCCATCTCCAATGTTATTTTGGAAAAACAGTGATAGTGAGCCCGTGAAAAACGAACCGTGAAGTAGAGAGGGCCTACTGTATACATTTTTGATATGTCAAAATTAGAACTGAATACATAACACACCTGTAGATCTGCAAAAACACATCCTAAAATAAATTATTAAACGTTTATTTTATGTCAGTATTAAATACAATAATACCGCACACTTAACAAAAATCTAGTACAGTACTAGTAAGCAAACTCACTTTTTGTCTTGATTTGAGGTTTTAAAAAAAGGAAATGCCCAATGTGATTGTGCATATTCAACTATAAATAGTAAACACTAACAAAGACATCCTTAAAGCACCTTTTAACCCTGATTTTTCCCATGCATCCATGCACCACTGATGGTGAACCAAAACACTGAAGGTGATTGAAAACTCAACAATTTGTAGCTAACCATCCATAGTTAAAACATGTAAGAATTTGCTATGGTGCAATTTTTTACATAAAATTTTAATAAACCTAAAAAGTGAATTATATTGTTCATAGGTTGCCAATAAATAGGTACCTGCATTTGTACAAGTCTGTGTGAGTTGTATGGAATGACCCTGTTAAATGGCCAGTCCCTGCAGGACTCAAGTGCACTGGTAGACCAGCTGTGAATAAATACAATTCTGGATGGAATTTAGATAAATCTTTTATTTTGCCCATTTTTACGGCTTTAGACTTTTTATTTCTGCAGTGTAGATATTATTTTGTTGTTTTCAGTAGTGACTCCTACTGTTTAATGGGAAAACCGCAGCAAGGAAAACAAACACTATGAACCAGCTTAGAACTACTGGTGACACAGTTATGGCATTGTACGTCGATTGCTTGATGAAATGGATCAACTAATATTTTTTTTAGAAAAACCCAAACGTAAGGTCTGTAGGCAGCAAGTGACTGAATGATGAACAACTATGCAGTATGCAGTATGTGAACCGTTTGGATATTTTCCAAACCCTTTCCGGAAAAGGGTAGCATGCCTTCTCCGGGTCGGGGAGGAGGTCCTGCCCCAAGTGAAGGAGTTTAAGTATCTCGGGGTCTTGTTCACGAATGAGGGAAAACTGGAGCGTGAGATCGATAGGCGGATAGGTGCAGCGTCCGCAGTGAAGCGGGCGCTGTACCGGTCTGTCGTGGTGAAGAGAGAGCTGAGTCAAAAGGCAAAGCTCTCAATTTACCGATCGATCTATGTTCCTACCCTCATCTATGGTCATGAGCTCTGGGTTATGACCGAAAGAACGAGATCTCGGATACAAGCGGCTGAAATGAGTTTTCTCCGCAGGGTGTCTGGACTCTCCCTTAGAGATAGGGTGAGAAGCTCAGTCATCCGGGAGGGACTCGGAGTAGAGCCGCTGCTTCTCCACATCGAGAGGAGCCAGTTGAGGTGGCTCGGGCATCTGGTTAGGATGCCTCCTGGACGCCTCCCTGGTGAGGTGTTCCGGGCATGTCCCACCGGGAGGAGACCCAGAGGAAGACCCAGGACGCGCTGGAGGGACTATGTTTCTCGGCTGGCCTGGGAACGCCTTGGGATTCCCCCAGAGGAGCTGCTCCAAGTGGCTGGGGAGAGGGAAGTCTGGGCCTCCCTACTTAGGCTGCTACCCCCGCGACCCGACCCCGGATAAGCGGAAGAAAATGGATGGATGGATGGATTTTAATCTATTTTTAGATACTCACCACACAGCTAAGCCATTTTACTGTCATGAGGTTGAAAGATGAATGAGATTGTTGTTTAATTATATTTGCACTAGATGTCTGCAAAGGTTTACAGTACTTTTGTCCACCAACTGCAGGCAGTTCCATACATGGACCTTTATGTGAAAACCTATTATTATTGTTGTTGTTCATAGGAAATACATCCAAAGAATAAGAAATGCATCTACTGCAAGGCAGTTTTTAATTTTAACGTTAATTTTCATTTTGCACTATGTCTCATTGTTTTGTGAATTGCAAGTCTACAGAAATCATGAACAAGTCCTTTTTATTTATGTCTCATTGAGTATATGTCTTGTTGTAATTCTCCAGATCACATTTTACTGAATCAAAAATTCGACTAAATAGAAGTGTACTTGATGTGCGTTGGTGAACTTGTACTTCCTCCAAGTAGTACCTTTACCTCATACTTATGGCGCTTTGCCACTGTCTCAACTCTCATCGGATACGCCCCACACAGCACTAGTTACGGGCCTGAACACCGCCAGTATGCACCCCCACTCAGCCCGGTTTATGGAACCACCTTGTTCATGGTTCCAAGAAAACTGCTCAGAGGGTTCGATTTTGACTTAAGCAGACAGCAGTCGTTGATTGGCCAGCAGAGCTACGTCATCTGGTGATAAACCCAGCAAAACTACAAACTATACCTGAACCTCCATTTCCTCTCAGATTGTGTTGATGGATGGAGCCACAAGAAATGAACACATTTACAGAAATATCAAAGATGATGGTGCAGCATGGCTATACCAGGACTTATAAGCAGTGCCAGGATAAGCTAAAGAAACTGAAGTTTTATTATGGGTGATTAAGAACCACAACGAGCGAAGTGGCTTGAACACAATGACCTGCCCACTTTGCATTGACGATCCTGCCCACAGAGCAGGGAAACAAGTCAGTGACAAATTACCTACACCTCAGAAGAACCAATAAGACAAGAGCCAAGTGGTGCAAAGCAGCTTAAAGCTGCGCTGACATCATCTTGTAACTATGCATCATATTGCACTACATAAATATGTTTTATCATTCAACTATGTTCGTTTTTGCAAACAAACTTATAAATATATTTAATTTTGATTTTAAATTGATTTTAAACTTTGCGCCGTGTTTATTCATGGGAAATCCGATTTCACTCGAACGCAGCATATGTGACGTAACGAGACGTAGAGGGCTCCGCGGTTTTGCATTTACATATTAGGACGGACAATTTAAAACCCGACGAATTTATCAATCTAAGTGAATATTTGAGCTACATGTCTTCAGTTTGGGAAGCAGAAAGTTAGATGAACAAGAAACAGCAGGTTCTAATTTAGGTCTGCACCCGTATTTATTTGATTTTTACCTTATCAGGAAGCGAGGAGGCTCCGAGGGGGGGTGGCAGCTTTATTTATTCCATTCCCAGACAAAGTATTTCTTCTTTTGGGAAAGTGAAAAGGCTCACTTGTTCACTGATGATATTAGAACACCCAAAGGCGACACAACGTACCGGTAACAGCATTTGTCAAGTAAAAAAAAAAAGAAAAAAAGGCAGCTCCGAGGCAAGCTGCTGACAGACGCAGGCTGCTTCTACGTCTCCTTACGTCACATATGCTGCGTTCGAGTAAAATCCGATTTCCCATGAATAAACACAGCGCGACGTTTATAATCGATTTTAAATCAAAATTAAATATATTTATAAGTTTGTTTGCAAAAACGAACATAGTTGAATGATAAAACATATATATGTAGTGCAATATGATGCATAGTTACAAGATGATGTCAGTTCAGCTTTAAGTGTTTGCTTATGCATATGCAGATTTAACAACAATAAAGTGTGATACAATCCGTTTCCCATCAGTTAGCACCAAAGTCTGACATTTTCAAAACTGTACTCCTGTATATTAAATCATCTGTGTTGGAGTGTATATTTGTTTAACCATAGTGAGCAAAGTAGACGAGCCCAGCTGTCTGCAAAGGTTTTAACTCTAGATATACTGTAGCATACCTGGATGAAATGAAGTGGATGCCGTTTGTATGAATTACAGAGACCTTCAACCTTGTTTGGTTGAATTTTTAGGCAAAAATAATAAATTAGATTATTTTAGGAGCTTAAAGCTGCAGTCTGCAGTTCTGTAGTGCAGTCTGTAAGTTGTCTAAAAATATATTTTTAACATATTTCTTCACTCTGTCACTATCTCCTGACAGACTGATGTTAGACAAAGTAATCTCTGAAAAAAACTATAGTCCCCTTGCTTCTCCAGGTGGTAAATAAGCATTTCTAAAAAGCCACAGTGACCCGCCGTTAACCAGCCAATAAAAACAGAGCTTCTCACTTCTCACGCTCCTAACCCACGCCCCCCCGATGCCTGCAGCCACCGCGGCCACGCAGGTTCTCGTTGAAATAATTGCAAAGCGATGCAAAACTGTTTTGTATGTGACGCAAATGTATTAAATTCCCCTTCTTCATCCCTGATCTGGACTTTTCTTTTGTTTTTTTGCCAAAAGCCAAGTGATCGCTTCATCCTCCACTGATCCATGACGGAAACATTGAGGAAATGAATGAATTTGTCACGAGCAAATTAAACTCATGTCCAACGTGGCTTCAAGACGCTCTGCAGATTTCATGGTGTTCTGGTGTGCTGGACCAGCGCTCCCTGTTTTTATTTTATAGAACGTTTTATTAACATATAATCACAGAACTTCGCAGCGGCTGACAGAACATACAGTAGAGGCGGAGCATTCGGAAGCAGAGCTGCGAGAGCGAGAGGGAGCAGAGTCATATATGACTCTGAGGGGGAGGGACCAGAAACGTGTCTCTGTTCAAAATTTTCCCAAGTTCCAGCGTGTTCCAGAAATTACATATTGCACCTTTAATGCAAACATTTTTTATTTTCTGCTATCTTTAGATTTGGGGATAAAATCTAGAATTCTTTCATTCAACCTTTATTTAATCAGATTAGTCCCATTGAGCCACGAGGACTCATTTACAAGACAGACCTGAATGATGACACTGACAACAATAATAAAAATGTCAATAATTATAATGAACTTTTACAAATAAGCTAATGTTAAATTTAAAACAGTACTGTACTCCAGTGGAAAATACCATACTGAGACAGCTGCCAAGGCAGGTATGAAGCAGGCTAAAGTGGGTGGAAGGAAACATGAAGAAATGTGGCAAACATTTTCTTTTTATAATAACTTAAACATTAAGTAATGTTTAATTTGTTAAACAAGCGATGCTGGAATGCAAAAACCAGGGGTTGTCTGGGGGTCCCCTTCCAGATAATTCTGAATAAAGTAGATGTCATTTCCTGCATTCTGGTGTATTTTGATGTGTTTTTAAACACTGCCTTCATGTGCTTCAATTCTCGGTTGTTTAGTTGTACAATAAGAATAATTGTTTTAAGAAAGTAAATTGGACTGTCTGTTCAACATTTTTATCACTGTTATTTTGACAAATTGGCGTCATTGTTTTGATACGTGATGTACGTAACATATGTGGTTACCCATCAAACATTTCTCTCTAATAAATAATCAAATTTTATTAATGACTCACTTAAACTGTAAAACTGATTTACAATTTAGTTGTGCTGTTTAATTATATTTTTGTGTTTTTAATTAAATTGCCCATGACTGTACTTTTTGGGGGCACAGATTTTTTTTTATGGGTAGAAGGAAATGCTTAATAGAAGGAGCAGTGCTGATGTGATATTAGGATGCTCGTAAATGGCTGTTGTGTTTAAAATTAGTGTTTAGGTAATTGTTTTCAGAAACATATCCAATATATTGTAATTTTTATTAATTCAAGTCAGTAAACTTTGTTCATGACTTTATTATTAGTAAGCTGATAGTTACCAGATTCAAACAGTTACCAGAACGCACACTGTCAAAATAAGAGAGTTACAAGATCCTGTTCCAGCAGGATCCAGCTCAAATTAAGTCCTGCCCAAAGGTATAGGTACGTGGCGACCAAATGTGCAAAAGTACAACCTGGCCGAAGTACAAGTTGACATGCAGGCTATTGTGATTGAATTATGCTGTATTGCTACAACTTTAGCTGCTTATGCATCTTTAATAGGTCAGGCTATTACACAGAAGACCACTGGAGTCAGCCTCCCCACCATCACAGACATCTACACCTCTAAATGCAGGAAGAGGGCCACCTGCATCATGAAGGACCCCACTCAACCAGCACACACACTTTTTTTGCCCCGCTCCCCTCGGGAAGGAGGTTGAGGAGCATTAAGTGTAGAACCACTAGACTGAGGAACAGCTTCTACCCTGAGGCTGTTATGGTACGTCCACACCTAATCAGCGTTTCAACTTCCAAAAAGCTCGTCACGCACGCAAGTGGACGCACTGGACCCACAGTGGTGTCCAGACCAGAAAGCAAAACTGCGGCGGTGTGGCGGCGGGGTGTGTGGGAGGAGCTTACCGGTATACCGAGTCCTCACTGCACTCCGCCAGGCAAGGAGCTTTTTATTTCTGTCTCTGTAGAGCAGACTTGACTGGTCGTGAAGGACTTGTCGCGAACACACAGCTACAATGAGTTTCTCTTCCATAGTACACGACCTCGCGGGTCTTTTCTGTGTCCCACAAACAATACGTCACATAGTTGCGCAATACCCCCGCCCCCTCGTTTCCGCGTCACATAGGGACTCTCCCCCTCTCTTCTCCCCCCGACTCTCCCTGATCAACCAATCAGGGAGAGTTGAACGGCGTTTGAATGTTTGAACGGCGAAATCTTCAGCATGGTCAAGGCGTGCTTTGGAGGCTGACGCGGGTTCACGTGCACGGAAAAACGCTTTCCAGCACGCTCAACACGCACGTGACGTGACGCCCGACGCCAATACGCGCATGGAGGCGCGTCCCCCATTGACTTTGAATGTAAACTGGAGGCTCCTGCCGTTGAAACGCTGCTAGGTGTGGACGTACCATTAGAAATATTTTCAACAGGCAAAGCATTCTGATCCCTCCCCCTCAGAGCCATATATGGCTCTGCCCCCCTTGCTCTGCTGAAATTCAAATTCAAGCTCTGTTTTTATTGGCTGATTCAAATTCAAGCTCTGTTTTTATTGGCTGGTTACAAACTCTGTTTTTATTGGCTGGTTAACGGCGGGTCACTCTGTGTTTTTATAAATGCTGATAGAGAAGCAAGGGGACTATAGTTTTTTTCAGAGATTACTTTGTCTAACATCAGTCTGTCAGTAGATAGTGACAGAGTGAAGAAATATGTTAAAAATATATTGTTAGAAAAGTTACAGACTGCACTACAAAGTTACATAGTGCAGCTTTCAGCACTGTGTAGAGAGTGGTGGCATGTCAGAGTCAGAGAGTCTTTATTGTCATTTGCACCGCATGTGGTACATGTGATGAAAACGAGATTATGTACACGAGGTCCCAGTTACATCCAACAACAAATGAAAGAGAAAAACAGTAATAACATCTAGAATTAACTAAGAAAAACATCAACTAGTAATACACTAAGCCTAATATAGTGGGAATAAACAGCAGCACGAACATGAGTTTGTATGAGCAGATGGTCACAGATGAACACAGATGAACACAGCAACAAGAAAACAGATCAGCATCAGTATGATGTGATATTTTGCAGTGTTTATTTTTTATTTTATTTTTATTTATTCATGAGTCTAACAGCCTCAGGGTAGAAGCTGTTCCTCAGTCTAGTGGTTCTACACTTGATGCTCCTCAACCTCCGTCCTGAGGGGAGTGGGGCAAAGAGTGAGTGTGCTGGATGAGTGAGGTCTTTCATGATGCAGGTGGCTCTTTTCCTGCATCTGGAGGTGTAAATGTCTGTGATGGTGGGGAGACTGACTCCAACAGACTTCTGTGCAGCCTTCACCACTCTCTGCAGAGCTTTCCTCTCTTCAACTGTGCAGCCTCCATGCCACACGTTGATGCTGGAGCACAGGACGCTCTCCACTGCACACCTGTAGAACGAGGTGAGAACTGGGCTGCTCAGACCAGCACGTCTCAGCCGTCTGAGGAAGTAGAGTCTCTGATGACCTTTCTTGATCAGGCTGGTGGTGTTGTTGCTCCAGCTGAGGTTATCATTCATGTGTACACCCAAGTATTTGTAGCTGGAGACCACTTCCACTGCAGACCCACCTATTTTCAGTGGGGCATG